>JAHZNB010000069.1:0-15340 GCA_027744295.1 Callyntrura guangdongensis | reverse complement strand
ACCACTGTACAACGGCCGAGGACATAATACATTATAAATAACCAACAACCAAATTTGATGACAGTGGTATTCACATTTGAAATTACGGGACATGCATAATTAAATCGATTTGTTTGCATAATATTTACAAGTTTGGTACAGAATAACCAACTATGACCACACTTTCTCTTCAAAAATATACACATTACCTTTTTATAAGGACAAATATTAAAAGTTGGAAAGCTGTCCTAATTTTGGATTTCTATGAAATAGCATGTTTACTAAAGTTAAAATGCAACGACAATTACTGCACAAAGGCTGAAAAATTATACGTTAGAAATGAGCTGGTTTTCTTTTCAATTTCGATATGTTGATTCGATGTATTCCACATTCAAAATTACGGGTAAAATAGGAAAAGTTGCGTTCACATACTATTTACAACGCTTGTACTAAAATACTGAAAATCAATACTCCATAATCTGTATGCATGCATTATGTGTTTCATTTTATTAATATTGATTCATTTTATGTGCAAACTGTAACCTACAAAGTCATATTTCGTATACGCTCGGCCCAATGAAGTAGACTAGTCTGTTTTTATTGATACTCACGGTAGCAAAAAAGTTAAAAATTTGACACAATCTCTTATTCGTAATAATTATTTTGTAAAAAGTTTGGAGAAAACATTTAACGCTTGTCTAAAATATCAACGGAAAACGGATTTTTGATTGTCTGGGTAGGTTGGCCGATTTCATTGTATGTCACTCGGGGATCCGTATGGGTAAAGATTTATAGTCAAGGACAAGTTTACAATTCAATGGGTCTATATTCTTAAGGCAAATGTTTTGATGACAACAAAATTTACTTAAGTCTACGCATTTACTGGTGCGGTAAAAAGGAAGGAACAAAGTTATTACTTAAGCCCACGCACCCAAAGCAAAATTATCTTCCCTCTAACAACAACATTCATAAATCAGCTATTTATGTCGTTTAAGTATTTACTAGCTATGTGCAAAAACAAAATATTTTTGAGGACAACATAATGAAATCTTACAAAAACATGCTATAAACATTACATGACACAACAGTAAACAGCTGCCATTTGCACATAAATTCACAATATTATTCATTCCATTGCTCACACCAAGGAAAAGTATACGGTTTTCGTCGTCATGCATTTTTTATACCAATTATATGAAAATGGAATTGGAGGTGAATTTTTGTGTTGTGGATGGAGAATTAGAATTTAATGTCGGAAAAGTGCACACAAATAAAGGGCCCGTCAATCATCGTCATTTCAGATATTTTTATAAAATAAACCACAAAAAACAGCAATCGTATAATCGTCTACGTAAACACGAGCGTAGATCCGCTTCTTTCTCTGAAGCCACATGAAATTATTGTGAGTCGAATTTTGCATGTATTTTTTTTAACTATTTAATATTGGTATTTTAATATTAAATAGTATCCAATCGTTCTCGACGTAGCACTGAACACATATTGTCATCATTGGGCAGTTTATATCCATACTGACTGTCAGATAGTAAATGTCCTGTAATACGCCAGTTTCCTGCATAAACAAATTAGCTGATAGAAAGGTAGAAAAATTGTCTTTTTTAGTTATACCTGTATTTCTTTATGGAACTGGCTCCCCATTAAAAGGGCCGCAGCCGAAGTACCACCATCCACCAGGAGAAGTTCTCTCTCTCTTGTTGTTTTAGAATTCAACCTTGCCCGTGCAAAGTCATCGTATTTCTAAATTTTGGATGATGTTCCTCAGAATATGTTCAGGCACGATTTTCTCTTCTGAGATGTTCTTGTTTCTTTCTTACTGTGGAAACATTCGTAGCCTTTCTTTCCTTTATAAAACACCTTAGCACTTGCGCCAATGAGATTTATTCGGAAACTGAAACGTTCTCATGGTTCTGACTTAGCGTTAACGTGAAGTTATGAATTTCTAAAATAAGTAACATATTTTACTGTTGTGAATTTATTACTTCGCAAAGCAATTCACCGCACTTTATCGCTCCAAATTATCGGCATTGCATTTCAATGCTTTACAACACCACAACACAAATGTTTACACCTTGTGAAGTTACGATGCTGATGCGGAAGAAACGACACAAAAAATACCGAGGGCATCTAACTGTAACACAATTGTTCACCTGTATTATATAGAAAATATTACTACTACTAACACATTACTATTACTAATATAGACGGCATAAGTATTATATTTTGTTGAACTGATTAATTGCAGATTATATACTTCTGCATAAGAATTAACTACTACAGTTAAAATATTTGTTTCAAAAAAATGTGACGACAGATGTGGGTACGTTCATTAAAAATTTAAATTTGTATGATAATTGATAATATGTCCCCACGATTCTATGTACTTTTAGTTTCGAGATATTTGCGGTCCGGTATTAAATAAAGACGTTTAATTTTGTCGTCCAGCATAAAGTCTTGCAATTTATTACGTTGATAGGCTCTGCTAAGAAAAACAACACAAAAGTCAGATATCATCAAATGTGGGGTTCATCGCAAAAAACAGCAATGAAACAAAATAATGTGCAATATAATTTGTTTAATGATCAAAATTCGTGTGAAGACTTGTCAACAATAAACTCTGGTAAACTGTAAAATAGGACCAGCCATCCAGATTACTGCTTAATGTGTAAAGCTTACAGGTGATGAATTGACCCCACTTGGAGGTCAAATTTGTTAACCAATATGGCTGATGTATGTATGTAATTTAGGGCTGGACCCAGTGGTACATGTGTTAGTACCCCGTCATCCAATTGCGGAATCCTCCAGTGGGATTATTGCAAGTTACCCTTTCACCTGATACACTCACAAGTGAAGCTATATGGCTGAAGTACATATAAGGTTTATGTGTACCAAATTTGATTCATAGTTGTCATGTTAAAAGTCAAGGAAATAAAACGGGGTCTACTGTTTTTACCCAAGGGGTGTCATTGAGATGCCATGCTGACATATCTCAACTATATCAACTTGTCATACATCAATACCAAAACTTAAATATTATCTTGTTGTCATCAGTTTTTAAATGTGTAAAGATTTACAAACATGAATGCTTAGTAATCTAGAAAGATGACAAGTACACAAAACAAACGTTAAAAATAAATACATTGGTTAACAAAACTAGAAAAAAATTGATTCTGTATTTTAGAATTCATATGAATGAATTTACACAGAAGTTTAAAAAATGGCTTCAAATATCGGGGGTGGGTTGATACATTGACCCTCCTTTGCGGAGTTCAGGGGGACTTTTGACACCCCAATCTCCTGTTTTGCACCCTATTAATATCTTGCTAAGAATGACAGCGTCAGTGACGACACCCCAAGACCGAGGAGTCAGTGCTGAAAATGTTACCGGAAAGATATACTATGAATTATGAATACAAGAAAACCAAGAGTCGCTATCGATATAGCCGTTCTTGAGTTATTTTATTAAAAAGTGAGAAACAAGACCAACTATTTAGTTACTGAATTTTCATTAGCTGTCGAATAAACGGTATCACTGTCAAAGGTACTTTTTGTGTTTGTTGCGTTCATTGCTTTCAACATCATCAATGCATCCTAAGGAGAGACATTCTTGGTTTGGCTGTCGTCGTGTTAACATCTAATTTTAATTGCTAGCAACATTGGAAAAACTCCTTCATAATTAGTCACCACATCAGAAACTCTCGTGTAATTTATCTGCAACTACTCAATATAGTCATACCATTGTGCTTTGGTGAATATCTCTGTTATTATTCCAAGTGTATAACATAGTGTGAAATATTATGTTCATCACAGTGGCTAGCCCTGATGTTTTCTTTTAACCCAGAGCAACCCAAGAACACTGCTCGCACGCCACAGAGCAAACGACAGAGAGATAAAAATTCGCCGACGTCAGCGGGTTCAAAGAGTAAAGCAGTAAAATACGAAGAAGTGTGTGACTTTACCAGCGACGAAGAGCAAACAGAAAACATTCCGTTTGACAAAAGGAAAGAAAAAACTCAACAAAAGAGCAAATAATCAATCGCAAAGGCAGGCACATTAAAATCTGCAGACCTGGCAAATATAGCCAAACTCGTCGATGCAAAACTTGACCCACTTATTAAGAGAATTGAAAAGGCAGAAAGGAAAATTGAACTAGCGGTACGGGAAAAAAATCTGATAGTTTTTGGGATCCCTGAAGGCACTTCAGATAATGTTTCTGAACAGTTAAAAAAGACTATCGAAGATCTATTCACAAAGATGGGGCTATCCGGGATATTGATCGATGACATAATGCGACTGGGGAAACCAGGGACAAAACCTCGGACTCTGCTAATTAAATTATGCTGAAAGTATTAAAAGCGACTCATATTCGCTGCGAAAAAGCAACTAAAAGGAGAGAAGATCTTTATTAATGATTACCTGTCACCGGAGGAACAAGCTCGGGAAAAAAAGCTTTTGAAAGAATTCGCGGAGATGAAAAAACTGGACAGAACAACCACCAAAACCATTAGAAAAGGAACGTTAAATGTCTGGAAAGATGGAGCAATCGTTGACAAGCTAGCAGTGGATGCAGTGTCTGGGATAATCATTCACCCTACCTGAAGTTATTAGCCGAAAGAGCAGGAAAAACGCAAATAGGCAGTAATATAAATATAATAACATATATTAATTTAGAATATAGAAGACATAAATAGGTTAGAAATTTTAGACGACAAGGAAACAGTACGTATTAATGAAATTATCTAAAAACAAATCTAAGCAAAACAATATTAATGGTATCTCGGAAAGAAAGTAGAATGGTTAATATCTGTTGGAAATATACAGGGAAGCCCATCGAAACTACAAGTGAAAATATATATCTAGTGGCATTATTTTCTAGTAGTGGCCTATTTATTAAATTGCAAACGTTATGAAGCTAAAAGGTATCGCGGCAGTAGGTAGCAAATTTGTGCCAACTTAACTACTAAGACTAGAAAAAAGTAAATCAAATATGTCATTTTATGCTATAGCAGTTGCTATCATACTGAGTCAAACTCATTGAGATGAATGAAACTAGGTGCATAAGAATTTATTTCGAGTCACTAGGAAAAAATTCGGCCGCTCATTCTAGCGAAGATAAACACAATTGGGTTACACAAGTAAAAATTTATGCTCAAATTACGGTGGTCAGCATTTCCTTAACGAGAAAAATGTCGAGCTTCAACCTAAAGCTATTAATGTTTTTCTACTTTCCGTTTTAGATCAAAATAGACAAGTCGACATAATGAGAACGACTCAGTCAGATAGATATAAATAGTTTCAAGCGTTAATGATAGAGCAGCCAAAGCCGGCTAAATACCTATCTTTCAATCTTTCCTATCAACATGTATGTTTTACTAGCTCACGTAAGGTTAAAACAGAGATTTGTTTTACTTTCACAACTTTAAACACGAATTGAAAGAAAATATTTGCGAACTCTGCAATGATGAAGCTTGTATAGGAATTAAAATATGATAATAGACTGTACTTTTGGCCAAGGCTATGCACGCGCTTTCATAAATATCAACAAAATATCTGGGAGCAAAGATAATATTTACTGGCCGCAGATTGTGAAATGCGAAAATAAAAACATAACCTTTGCCAGGATCGACCTTTTTTTACTGTGATTATAAAAAACATATAGTATGTACGCACGCTTTTCATTACCATATAGTAAGCATAACGTAATAATAACAACTAGTTTGTAACAACTACGTATAGCGAAAACTTCCATAATAATGTTATACTATCTGTTTTAAATTTTTTAAACATTTACAGCTATAGATAATGTTAGCGAATAGTATGTTCTGTATGTATAAGTAATAAGTAATGTAAAATGAAGTTCCAACTTCAATAGCCGTAAAAATATGTACATTCCAAGGATCAATTCCGTTTATGTATTTATGTGCTTAACTTATGTATGAAGTAATGCTTCATGGGCATTTGCCCGAAAAAGCAGTCAAATAAATATTCATTCATTCCTAAGGAGAGACCCGAACAGCTTTCATGGACTCTTTTGTATATGTCCGGCCATGGTGACCAAGTTCCCTCCCGTAACATCGAGAATGTTTGAAGTTATGTACATGTATGCATTTCAATGTGTATTTGAATACTGCGTCGTGGGAATCGATTAACTGTCGTCAACCTCAACTCATCGTCAATATCACAGTTTAGCATTTGTAACACAAAATAGCTCTATTATAGCCTTCTCTAGACAGATGTTAAGTAGAATCTATATTCCGTTAATATTACTTTTACACCGTAGCTCCAGGATATCAAAAGTAAAATTAACATCAAAAAATTTTCCACCTGGCTCCACGGCAAATACACAAATTTGCTTATTTTCAATAGTTAACTTAGCTAAAGCTAACATTTCCAGTTGGGAAGCTACCATAAAAATGCCATAAACTATTTAGTAATACATGTCTAGAACTTTCATGCAGTAAACGCTGCAAATTACTCCGGGATTTTGTTTTATCAAGTAGTGTGATAAAGATAATAACAATTTGACTACATCGGAAAAATAACTTGTTTTAATTGACGACATTTAATAAATTTTTCGTGTTCGTGTTTACTGATTGCTCGTTTAGTTTGTGCCACGAGCTTGAACTTGTGAGGTTTAATATAGTTGTACACAACACGAGCATGTCCAGTATAATCGTTACCGTGAACGAACCGATAAACATGGTTTTTCATAAAGTAGTTATACCACGTGCCTACCCCCAACGTTGCTAACTTCATGGTTAATGACATAATTGACACAGAAACTAGCAAAACGCGGCCACAGGAATATTGCAAAAACAACCAAACCCTGGTTTCACCAGACGCTACCAAATATTTCCGCTCCTGTGGTCCGGAATTATTATAAGACATGGAATTTGAAGTAGTTGAATTGCCTAAAAACGTAAACTGGCCCGACAGATGTTAACAAAAGCTAAACTTATGTTTATACTACACATATCGTAACTGCGGGATAGCAAAACCGTAAAAATCATCGGGATATTAATTATTAGTCATAGAGGAGAAAAAACTACAAAAAATATATTCCGTTTGGCTCGAAGGGTCTAGTCCCATTTGCTTGTCCAATTTAGTTGTGAAGTGCTTATAAACATTTATCTCTACAATTTGTCTAAAAAATTTGTATAAAAGCATTTGAGTTGATAGCCATTGTGAACAGTGTGACTTTTATTCTTTGGCATAACATTGTTTATTTAAGAGTACATACAAACCATTATAAAACCAACTTCCTAGTGCACTTGAAACATGCCTGAAATACAACTAATTTGTTACAACGCAATGTCTTACTGGGATAGAAGGTATTCTTATCTCTATCCCTGCGTGCTACGCTGGAATCCTGAGTCCAACCAATTGTATACAACCATCGCAAACTCCAGAAGCTGGACCAAATACAGTTTTTGGCTATTTCAACGTTTTTATCACATTCCCCACCTTCATTATCACATCTGGTTTTATCGTGGTGCATCATTCAAAATTTAGTACGGCTGCTGTTATGTTTAGCGCGAGTATAGTAGTGATTTACAACTTCATTTGTATCGGATCAGTTATTCTGATGGCATTTGTAAAAGACATTGTTGTCGCCATCGAACAAATGAAACATACACTAATTCGCTTGGAAAAGATGGAAACTCCGACGAAACCGCATAGAATCAACTGGCGCATATTTAACTGGAGTGTCATGTTCATTGTCAAAATTGCCCATTTCGGACAACTCCTTGGTGTTCTTTCTACTGTAATTGGAGCCAACCCAGTAGAAAATGTGTTGCGTTACAGCCTTGAATTGTGGTACTCCAACAACCACTTGTCTATTTTCCAAAATGTTTCTAGCAACACAAACAACTCTCACTTTTCCAAATACTTGTCGACTGGAATGGGATTCATAATTTTTCAGATGGGGATGATGGAGATATGCCGAAGTTATAGCATCATTATTATGACGCTGCTGTTGTATTTGGAAATGCAATGTCGATTTTTCCATAAGTTGAGAGAACTGGCGGGAAGCAGGAATTATTTTCGATGGTATGACCAATTTCTGGTGATATTGAGCGCACTGGAATCTCCAATAAATAAATGGATGCATGTGTTGATGGGAACCTTTTTTGCTACCATTGTGGCGGGAATGGTACTCTCTATTAGAGGAGTGGAAGTAATTCCAATGGAAATATACTGGAGCATCCCGGCGTCGACAATAACTCAGGCGATTATAGTTGCTTGGGTTCTTCCAATGGCAACGGCATGTAATGAGGACACTGTTAGGATTCTATCAATGCATCGGGCTGAGTTGGTAAAGAAGAATAAATTTGGAAATCAAACGGGAAAATGGTATTTGAAGAAGGCAAACAGTGCAAGACCAGCAGCTTTAAGATGTGGGGACCACTTTATTTTAAAGCAAAATACTAAGACGACCTATTTTGCTTCCATCATTCACAGAACAGTTGATTGTTTATTGATTTAAGAGAAAATAATACGATTGAGTTTTTATGTCATACATACATATATACATACAATGTCAGTAGTGATGCTTATTTTTAAAAACATAATCCTATTCTAGTCTTTTAATGCTCACACCAAATTGCATTAAATAAAAGCTTTGCAATGAATTTACTTCACCTCAAATTGCATCATTCGCCCCTTCGATTTGCATCTTGTAAGTAGGGGTTGAAATAAATAAGGTACATCATTTGGCCCTGTATGCATTTCTATAGGACGATGCATGCATTCGACCATAATGGTCATTTGGTACTTATCTTCTTTATCCACTAATTAATTATAGTTAGCACTGTAAATCATCTGTTCTCTTAATTAACTAATTCTCAAATCTTGATGCGAAATATTTAAGTTATTTTTGGGTAGGGTATCAATCTCCATTAACTCGTGTTCAAAATGCATACATTACTTGGCAATGTAAAATCCACCTTAGACAAGCCACGTTTAATAATAGCATGAAAATGTGCGTCTCACACTAGCAAAATAAAAGTAAGTATGATGCGCCATAACGTATTAGCTTTACTTTATTTTAGAATTTTACTTTTAGTATGTATTTATTTCAGGTAGTAATTGGAGTTAATTCTTTACACAATTAAAAATATACGTCTGATTGTAATGATTTTTGTATACTAGTAGAATTATATTTTGTAAGAAAATACCAACAAACTATTTATTAAAATAACATTTTTGTTTATATTGTTGTTAATGTGTACCGATTTTTAAAATACATGATTTAATTGGCATTTGCTAATTTCTACATGAACGCACGAATACTCGGCAAGCAAGAAGAACATTGCTAAATTTTTAATTTAGCGACAGCTTATACGGCACCCTTATTTTAATTGTTTATTTTTACTACCTGATTGCTTTTTGTAAAAACTTGACAAATTTCGATTACTGATATTAAGATAAAGTGAAAGAATAAACACTTTCTACGTATTTCAATCAAAAACCAAAACAATGATATCGTTAGACCGCCTCCAAGTAAAACAAATATCACCATTATATTTCCGCTCATGGTTGGTTTGCTCAACTTATCAGATTCCGATTTTGTACGATAATCGAAGTTTATTCTGACGCGACTCATCCACCAGTTCCACAGCCCAGCTGTATCTACTTGCTGTACTCGTTTTTGTATGCGAGCTGGTATAGGTTGATCAAAATAATATGCAACGAAACTTCGGGTGTAGATTTCCTTTCCCACGTGTACTTGCCGCGTTTCATTTACTTCACTCAATTCATCCTTGTTTAGGCTTTTTGCCCACTCTTGGGAATGGAAGGTTTGTACTATGACTGCTGTTCTATTACAACTACTTGGATGTTGTTGCAACATCAACTCTTCCTCTTCCAAATACGCTGTATATAATATTATTCCAAGTAAACCCACCAAATGACTTACGCCATCCCAGCACGGAATTTATTAAACAATCCAGTAACGGCAGAACCCGAGGATGCAGGCCAGAGAAATTCTTTACCCCCTTGAGCAATTGGTCTTTTTCAAATATTTTAGCAACCTTTCCAAATTTTACGTTATCGTAAGAATTTTGTATTTCAGACGAAAAGACTTTCGTGAAATTTGTATTTTTTAGTTTTGCTTTCATGTTTATACGAGACACATTTCTGCACATTTTGCGAGTGTGATCTTCTATGTAATCAAAATAATTTACATCTTTTACAAAAAGCTTAGGCTCCGCCGTTTTAGAGTATACAACAAACTTTGCATTAACAAGTTGATTAAATTTAGTATATGTAACTAATTTTCGTGGAGCTATCATGTTGTAAACGTTGTTATTTTTGTACGCATTACTTATCACGACTCCTACCAACAAGCTAGCACCTGCCAAATATTTTACTGCGCTGATATTACACACACGGTCTGGGAACGGATCATTTTGTTCTACTAACGTCTTGAAAATACACAATATTAAATGTTGTACATAATTAGGAAACTTAGATTTATATTTTAGCACAACAGCCAAAGTAGCTGTTACCGTGAAAAGTGAAATTAGTAAAACCATCCAAACAGAAGGTTGATACACATTTAAAAGCTCTTTAAATGCCGCTTTTGATAGTTGCTTTGTGTCGCAAGCAACGAACTGAAGATGTTTTGGGAAATCTTCCACCACGACGACATATTGCATTGGACGATTACCAGATGTCAAATGATGGAAAAGATGGTAATGTTGTAGGGGGTCCGGAAGTGTTTTTCGTTCGGTTTTTATAATTTTTCCGTCAACACAAATCAGATCTCTAAACCTTCCAAAAAATTCAAAGTAGGTGAAGTTTTTTAAAATAGTCATCCACAAATGGTTGTGTGCATGAGCAATGCGTTCCTTCACATTTTCAAACGGGAGGACTAGGTAATGCTTCCTTTCTCCATAAGAAATGGAATTATTGCAAAGTCGAAATTGTGACCCGACTACTTCAGAATCTCTGATTGCAATATTTAGTCCTTTTTCAGTGAGAGTCATGTCTGCAGAAAATGTGTAGGTATACTTGTCCTTGCGTAGGCTTATTTCACGTAACTCTTTAATATTGTTTATCTGGAACAAGTTAACCAATTCCTTTCCTGCAACTTGGTCCAACTTTTTGTCAAAGAAATTACCTACTGTTGGTAAAATTAAGTGGTGGCCTAATACCGTGCCATTAAATAGAACTGTAAAATAAATGCTTTGTGAGTTAGGCTCGTGAGCACCCTTAAGGTAATATCGTAGTTCTGGATATGCTATCCAAACTATTATCGACGGAAATAAGACATACTGACTGGAAACTGTATTTCTCTGATGTAGGTTAATGTCTCTTTTAAAAATTTCTGAAACATAACAGTTTAAACACCTGTCTGGTGTGTGAGGAAACAGATAAAGTTGAATGTAACATGACCAGGGTCTAGACATTGACAAAAACCACTTGATATCTATTGGAGCACCATTCCTAGACCTGATAACACCTGTCCGGTGTGTGAGGAAACAGATAAAGTTGAATGTAACATGACCAGGGTCTAGACATTGACAAAAACCACTTGATATCTATTGGAGCACCATTCCTAGACCTGAGTATCACCGGTTGCACAATAGGTTGTACATTGACAAAATGTAAATTGACAAAATGAACCAGACAGACTTGCTTGCCAAAAAGAGTGTTCAAAAGTGAAATATCTGTAAAGTCTGGAAAGTTGAATAATGGGTGCTGGTGTTTTGGTAATGGTTTATTAAGAGTGTGATCAGGATCTGGTGGAAATTCACAGCACACTGTAAGTAGATAGAAGATATGCAAGTTTACAACAAATAGTATCTGAACGAAAAAAGTTGACAAATAGCTCATTATTGGCATTTAATGTTTTTAATTATTTGGGAAGCAATGTTTTAAATTTGAACAACTGAAAAACAAAAATTATATTAAACGACTGAATTATGGTTATTTGTGAACGATTATCTCACAAACTGCCTAAAGTAGTTTTGCGACTCCAAATTAAAGTAGTGTTTTGAATTTACTCTAAAAATGATTAACTTTTGAAATAAACAATGAGAGCAGAATGGAAATTTTCTACCACGTGTGTATGTGCTTGTTAAAATGTCTTGCCTAATTCTCCGAACTTTAATACAGATATTCGTAAACACATTGGCCCAATTAGATTAGGTTGGTTAACTAGTAATTTAGGGTACTTATTTTAGTGGTGGTAGAATAGCAATTAATAATCGTGACTAATATTCTTTAAAGTATAGATATAATTTTTGGTACTAAGTGACATCGTATTGAATTGTATGGAAAATAAAAAACCTGTTTTTCAAAAGTACAGGTACACAAATATGTAAGTTATTACCAATGCGAATAAACATAAGTTAGGTAGTTTTAAAGGTACTACTTACAAGCGTAAAGGAGTACTAGAAATAATTGAACTATTGATTGAGTGAAATGATGGAACTTAAATTAGCATACAAGTAGAAAACAGGATGTATCAATTTGCCATGTTATGATATTTTGATTCAATGTTTTTTAATGTTAGCGAACGAAGCAAATTTGAATGTTCAAAATGTTAAAAATTTTAGTTATGGTTCAAACTTTATACCATATAGTATTTTAAGTATTATTTACCAAATTTGTCAACATGTATACGGCTACAAATACATGAAAGTCTAATTGTTTTCCCAGCCTCATAGTCAGCACTGCAGTGACAAAAATCAAGTCTTAAAACGGACGTTTTGGAAAAACTAATTTCAGAATGCCCAATATCTGTACCAGTGTATTTGGAGAATTGCTTACAAGCACGTCAACTACCATTTCCTGATAAACTATATAAACCCGAATACAACTTGTTCTGCTATTGTATGGCGGCGTCACATTTACTACAAGGCATAATAAATCTGGTGATCATTGTCAGAATTTTTATAAAAAGACATCACAATTATTAAAGATATACCTAAAGGGAGCACGCAATATATCCTGGTTTTGTACAACAGGAAGTACTCTAAGCAAGCTAACCCACCAACCACAATGACAGAAATTCGATAAGTGTATCAGCTGATATATTTACAAGAAATCATGGTTTCCTGTTCTGGATAATGCTTTTTAAAACATTCAAAATATCGGATATAACGAGATTTAATCAAGTTAACCTTTCTTATTTACTTTCAATATTTAGAACCATATTATGTTATAAGAATAGCAAAATAAATCCAGTCGCAAGAATTTTTAGTACTTATTTACTCGAGTAAGATACTTGAGCGCAAACAGTTTTATTGCTAATTTTAGGAAAGGTAGTTTTTTGTTTTTGTTTTGACAATAGTTTAATATATACAAGGTAGGTATTGTCTGATAATAATATTTTGTTTTGTTTTGCTTGAAAAGTACACCAGGTTAGACAAAACAAAAGCAAAAATATTTATTATACATTGAAACCATGATTTTCTGCGTGCTCTCACTACGGAAGGCCAATATTATAGTGTAAAGCATTGGGATATTTATGAGGACAAAGTTTTTTTCAAGGTATGGTAACCACATTTCTTAAATTATTACAATGATTTATTGTGTTGTGCCCAACCTTTTAATATTATTAAGGAGTATTGCGTAACTGTTTTTCCAGGCACTTGTAAAACTAACAGTGGCTGATATAGGTATTTCTCGAAAACCGTCGAAACCCTTTCGAGTTTTGTGTTTATTGGCTTACTTAAATTTCTCCGTGTTCGATACATTGCACGTAGGAAACGTTTGTGGGATTATATAATCGATTTCACCATTTTGGGTACGATAATTTACGTTGCCTGTCTTGTTATGTATAAGTAAAAAATTGTATTCACCATCACCATCTATTTTAATAAGTTACGTACCAAAATAATTTATTTGCAACTCACAAATTCAAGAAAAGGATGATCCAACTAATGAGACTAATGAGGCTGTAAATTCTCAAAATAATATGGAAAAGGACAGAGAGGTCTTTCCAAAGCGTGATGATTAACGAAATAAAAATACAATATTGGTTATGCCATCATAGCATTTTTGTTAATCAAAATTTTCGCAGCAGTACATATTTGTATTATTTCTGGAATATGACAATTCAATGTAAGATTTTCAGGAGGAATTAAAAGCGAAATAGGATGTGGTTCGGAGGTGTTCCTTGCCATTCATTGTACATGATAGAATTATGAAAAATCGAACAAAATTGCGAAAAAATGGTATGGATATATGCACTTATGAAAAACCCTACATGAGAAAAGAAGGCCGTTTGTAAATAATTCACTAATGTGGAATGAGTTCATAACTTTATAAAATAAGTATCTTTATACACGTTTAAATAAAATGTATAAGATTATTGCGTTGTTCGAATGTGACATTGTTTGTTCCAGGCTTTCTATAAAAGTTTTTTTGTTCAAGTTTGACAGTCTGTTTCACAATAATTGTTTATTAATTTTAAATTTACAGAGTGCTCCGGTGGCGAGAGTGGAAATACAGGTTGAAACTCTGCTTTCTGTCAAACATCTTATTTTCAAATTTATAGGTCTTCTAAAAATTAAGTTAAAAGTTAAACAATTTTTTTACACGGCAATGTTTACTTCCAACAAATATACGCCAAATACATGCTGCGAGGAGCATTCTTAGGTTCACTTTTACAAAATGTTTTTACCTAAGTTTTGTACTACATAATCTTCTACTGACATACGCCTCTGTTACGATTTTTGTTTACTAACCTACACTGTGGTAACACATACTACTTTACCCCGAGAGCGGCAGAATGGCGCCAACAAGCAAGACTATGCTGCATGGGGAAACACTGCAGACATGCAGTCGAACGCAACGAGACCGCAAGGCAACAACCACCAACGGCCAACAAAAAGAAGAAGAAGAAAGCGAGCATGATCACTCTCGCACTTCATTGCAACACTCATTCTGTACTTAGCAAAATAGTAGTTGGCCTGTAGAGATAATTATTGCGCTGCATTCCATAGCAGCAATTAAATAAATACTTACATTACAAATAGTTCCTTGGTGCTTCCGAACCTTTATTATTATCACAATTCAGTGATACCACATACACCAACTACAAAAGAATAAAAACGCATACATAATTTTACAAACCGAGCAGAAAGCCATACAGGCACCAAACATTTCTTTTTGATCAGCTGAATGTTAGTTTGCCTGGATGTTTCATTGGCAAGTTAATATTAAAAAATTAAACACGTGTTGACCTGACTGATATGTGATAGGAAGCTGGATATGTGTTCTTGTAGTTTTTAGTAAATAAAACAAAGATGCGTGCGATGGCTCTTGGAAATTGTACGACAAAATACCGAACGAGACTGACGATGGTTGTTTCTCCTGGCATAGGTCTATC
>JAHZNB010000068.1:0-21026 GCA_027744295.1 Callyntrura guangdongensis | reverse complement strand
TCATATACGAGTACTTTTGGCGAACATTGATTTACTTTCACGAGAGATATTGCTAAACGAAGATCGGTCAATAAATTTGGTGACGCCCTCGTATAAGTACTCCTATTGCCTATTATAGGAGCTATATTACCGTAAAGTTTGGAGTCCGTTGGATCGCCTCTTTTGGCCCTATTAGGGATAGTTTAGAATTTAAATGCAAAAGCAGTAATACCAACTTTCTTGTTAGTATTGGAGTTTCACTGTGAATGGACGGACGGGGTGTACAGACAAACACCAAGTTAAAACCTAACAACTAAGGTTCGTCCCATAATAAATTTTAAGCTGAGAAAATTCAGTTGCCACATATGCATCACAAACAGCAGTTTTATATTGCCATTATTTTCCCTCGGAATAGGTATGTGCGTGTTAAATACAGTAGTCAACTTTGTATAAACTCTATTTTACTAAACCTGTCCATTTGCAAACTCATGCTGCTGTTTATTTACTTGTTGTGGCAGCTATTTATATAAAAACTTACAACAATTCAACAAAATGATAGTTGATTTCAAAACTGCCATTTCACTTTTTCCTTGTCCCATCAATAAGTTTATTTACAGGCACAGCAGGTTGTTCATATACATTTTGAGTAAATATTTACAATAAATTTTTGCATCACAACTGCACGTCTCAAGAGCAGGTAGTGGATTACGATTAGGTATTGATCCGAAAATGCACTTTTCAAAAACCATCATCGTATGTACCATTATTTGCATGCTTCTACGTCACATAAGATGGGCAAAAATGGAAACCGTGGCTAAAATGAGGTGACCCACAAACCATCTTATCCACATATTAAAAGAAAGAAGAATTACAAGCCAAATAACAATGCACTTTGTTGTCTTCTCCCTTTCATCTTCACTCACTTCTTATCCTTTTCATTATTTCAGCGAGCGTCATCATCATTCCCCGTTTATTTTCGTTACTCTCGCCACCGCCATACCGTCACACCAAACGACTAACAATCATCACCCCACCACCATCATCCTTTTGCCATTATTATGTATTTTTAGCATCCACACGTTTTCAAAGTTTAAAAAATTGCAAAAGATATAAGTGACAGTGAAACATTGAACCTACGAAAAATACTATGAAAAACTGCATTTTTGATGTTTTAGTAGAACCCTGTGCATTGTTCGAGTTGTTTTGCTGTAATAAAAGTTTAAATCACTGTTTACTAGTGATTGTAGTGAAATGAAATAATAAATGACAATGACAACTAACTGTCGAATGAGCCAGGAAAGCGGCATGGGTTCAAAATCTGTATATATAAAACTCAATTTCTGTTTGTCTGTCTGTCTGTCTGTTCCCTAACTCCTTCAAAACTTCTGAACCGATTGAGACCAATTTGGCACACTAATGCAGACGCTCCCTGGGAAGGTCTATGTCAAAGTTTGGGGAAAAAATTCAAACATCCCTTGACCCAAAAGGGTCAGTTTTGTTTAAAAAGTCTTAATGACTAAGCCAACATCGCATTCCCACGGAATTTTTAGTTTTAACGAACAAAAATCTTCATTTCTTAACCGATTGGGCTGACATTTGGTACAGTGGTTTTAATGTCATAAAACATACGACTGCGAAAGACTCGACCCAAAATGATCAATTTTAGATCCGATAGGGTCACTTAAAAATGTCGTATTCATTGTGAAATCAAAAATTTAACGTACGGAAATCTTAATTTATTTACCAATCCAGTTGAAATTTGGTGCAGGGGTTCGGAACCAAGAAAAAACTCGATAGCCGATGTGTGGGTCCAATAAAAGTGACTATTTTCAGACCCGATAGAGTCACTTATTTCCTGGAAAATTAGTCCATAACGTACAAAAAACTTATTTCTTCATCGATTTAAATGAAAATTGGTACTGTGGTTTTGGCCCCATAAAGAATAGGCTAGCCAAAGTTTCAACCGAAAAGATAATTTTAGACCCTACAGGACCACATCTTATTCCCAATGAATATTTCAGTTTTAACTTAAAAATATTTTCGTCCCTTAATCAATTCAAAGTTTGATACAGGAATTCTGAACCCACAAAAATTACTTTGGGAATTATGGAAGAGCCAAAATGAGTGAAATACATTAAATGAACCCACAAAAATTACTTTGGGAATTATGGAAGAGCCAAAATGAGTGAAATACATTAAATGAACATACAAAAATTACTTTGGGAATTATGGAAGAGCCAAAATGAGTGAAATACATTAAATGAACCCAAGGTTTTTATTAAATAAATATAGCACCATGTTACCAATATATTGGTAACATGGTGCTATATTTATTTAATAAAAACCTTGAATGAACCTGTTCTAGAACGGGTCTTATCAGCTAGTATATCTATAAGCGCATTGTGGTATATGGTATAACGCATATAGAGTAGGTATATTCTATCTTCTAATCCGCCGATATATACAATGTACCTAGTCACCGTGCAAAGGCATATAAATACATTCAAGTCTTCCTGTTTACGCTTTACAAAAACGTTCATGGGTTCATCCCAAGAAGAGTCTTTCGCCAATTCAGTCTTTATTAGTTACTCTTTAAAAAAAGATGATTCTTTGACGACTACAACTGTGTCGCTGACTTTGTAATAAAGTCCATGTAGAGCCGACTGATTCATTGACATGAGGAGTGAAGTACTGACGTTGATGATTACTGTACGAATTGTTTGATCCATCAAAATCACCATGCATTATTATTTTTCCCCCTGACAATGCAAGAGCGAGACAGGGAGAGCACCTGAGAGAAAAGAGGAAGGGAGTAAAAGATGTGGATTGGTAGTGCCGGTGAATCCACCCATGTACCCAGAGTGTCTTCGTGTGCACTTTTGTCATTTTCGGTGTAGAAATAGGAAATAGGAATGCTAATAAAGGATGCGCGCACACAAACACATACAAGGGACACAATATAGTCTAAATAATAATAACATGTAAACATGAACAATAAGTAATGATGCACGGTGTCATCTAAATATGATGATGATGATGAAGAGGATGATGTGGATGAGGATGAATCATATTATGACGCCATGAGGTCCGGCAGCAACCACGCACCGCCATGACAAACGTGAAGACTTATACGATTACACTGACGAAGCAGCTCTAAAAATAGTCTTTTCTCTTTTCTTCCGTTGATCTGTTCCTGTCCTGAGAGTCCTGACTGTGGTCTACATAAGGTGAACGCTGCTGCAGATGCAGACACATGCGGCCAATTTTTTCTCACTCTGCTGCTGCGGTTCCCCATCATTATTATTAATACTTTTTTGCTTGGGGTCTTTCTTTCCTATTATTCGTCAGAAATTAACAATAAAGTTTGACTATGAAGATGATGATGACTAAAAAATTACAATTATTTTCATCATCGTCATCCCCCATCAACGAGTCCCATTGTCTGTGTGGGATGCTTTCGGGGTTTTAAAAGTAGAGAGAAAATAAGAACACGTATCGTTAAATACAGAAATGAGCATATATACATGTAAATACACACACTATAAGTAAAATACAGTAATATTTTACTACCCATTTGAATTACATGCATGTACTTGATTTGATACTCATTTATAGAACTAGTAGTAGTCGAACACATGGCTTGGCAGGTATCTGGGTGTAAAGTAAAATGAGAATTTGACAATATTGAAAAATTGCAAATGATAATGACTAAAAATAAGGTTTAAGGACTCTCTCTATATATATCTCTGTCTCTCTTTCTCTTTTTTTACGTCTTTTCCCCTTCTTCAACTCAATCTTGGCCTCTTGTAGAAAAAATGTTTGCACGGATTTCGATCTCTTGCCATTGACTGTTTCGTATCATTGAAATGATACGCAAAGGATTTTTTTTTGTGCTGCTTGAAAAGGAATGATTGTAACCCTATTTTTTGTTGTATCATCGTCAAAATATTCATAACAAGGGGACTAGTGCGCAGCCACGTGTACATGTACACTCAAGATAAAAAAAAAATGTTTTTTTAAACTTTGCTAAATAAAAGTTGTAGATATAATTTTGGATTTAAAGATGAATTTGACTTGCGTCACGTTTGGTACCAGCTAAGCTAGTACGGATCAGTTCAGCTTTAAGGAAACGATGACTTCTAAAACTTTTAAAAGTACTTTACCTATCACTTGCAACAATGACAAGGACATATTGTTACACAAATTTTGGTGGCAACAGATAAACTCACGAATAGAGAGGTGAAGTAAAATGCTACTTTCAAGTAACTGTAACCGCCAGACTGTTTGGTCGAAGTGTACGAAAATGGTTAAATGTGCAAATATTCACCAACTAAATAATTGTTATGTACACACTGGCAAAATTAGTTTGTTAGTGTAGCAAGTGTACTTCTCTGCAGCTGGTTAGTATTACATGGGGCGCCTTGAGAATTAAACCATTTTCAATTCCCTATTTTCCATATATGTCCCTCTAATAACGCCCGACCGCTTTCGGTTTTTTAGCAATTATTTTGATTGCCCACTAGACACGCGAGCCCATATTGTTTATTTATGTTTGGCAAATAATACTTGTACCATAGCTAACAAACAACCGCTTTGTCTAAGTGAATACATCCTCTTGTGTAAATAGAGTTTTGTTTTGTGTCGATGCAAAAACTGAAATTCAATACGTACGAGTTAATAATAGACACCATTCATTGGCGAGATTATTCAAAGTTGTTCCCTCTTCCCTCATCTCACAATTACGACTTGCGACAATTCTACTTCAAGTCATTAAAGCATTCATCATGAGAAACGTTTTGGTCGAGAAAATCTTAATCTACGATTATAGTTGTATATCCTTTGTACACTAAAAACCAAAAGGGTATCATCTTCAGGCAGAATATTTCATTTTTTTTATTATGAAAGAAATACGAGAATTTATTATTACTTTATGAATTTTGAAAGCGAGCTACCAACTTCCATATATGCAGTATGCACGTGAAACCAAAAGCTATATACCGACTCGTTAAACCTGGTACCGTGAAGGTAGCCGGTTTTTAAACCGTCGTGATGTGTGAAATACTTTGAATAGGAAATTAATCTCCTATTTTACTAGAGAGAATAAACATTACACTTGACTGTTGCAGGAAAGAAAGGTACCACAATACACATTCATCGCATCCCCCTTCATAAGTCACGACGATACTGTTTGCCCGCTTAACAGGTAGTAAGCAGGAAGCTAAATAAACAAATAAACAAACAAATCAATGGAAAGTGTTGGTATTATCATCACTATAAAAATACTCAATTATTAGTATACCAACAAGTAAAACCACTGACATGAATGAGACAAGTAATATCAGATCACGTTGCACCACGAATACACATTTCGGCAGTGGAGCATCTCATGTGTTAGCTCTGGCACTTTAGTATTTTTTACACTGACCTTAATTAAGGGGAAATTCAATGAGAGACTAATTACAAATTTGTAAAGATTAAAACTACCCTTTTTAGAGATCTTTTGGGTCGCTGAAGCGTGTAAAAAGGATTTGACTCTTTTGAATAAGAAAAAAGGATACAATTGATAAACATTTTTTTGAGTCCAGATGGAAAAACGTGTGTATCATTGAATTTTTCTCAATATATGAAGGTAAAACTATCAATAGTATCTCTGCACACGCAAAAAAATATATCCTAAGAAAAAAAATGGCAACGTGAATCTGAGAGATTGACACCAGTTTTCTCTTCTTCATGACTTATGTTTTTTTCTATCAGTGCCTATCGGTTGATTACATGCCTTGCACAAAAACAAAGAGAGAAAAATGATTAATGGGTTTAATTATAAAACATTTGTGTGCATCTTCAAGATGCATTGACGACTTTATTTAGCAACGGGCATAATATACATACATATAGTTAGCGCAGTAGTACGTGGCACCCACAATGCAAAGCTGCTAACATCAGTCACACACTGGCAAAAAATAAATCAATAGAACGCCGTTGTCAATTTTGTTCATCACGTTATAACTATGTGGATGGCTCCCTGCATTTTCTCTTTTTAACGCCTGACTGCTGCTAACTATGCAAGCGTCAGTAATCCAATAATCAAATTTGACAGACATAAGGATAGATATCAACAAATGGAGACTGAGATTGACAAATCGATCCACGCGGACCCACTTTTCACCAATAATAGCTTCAAAGAAATCAAAACAGAGTGTCATATTACGCTACCTTCATTACTACCATCAGTTGAAACCCTGGCCGTGATTATGATGGATTGATTTGGGGTTTGGATGCTATCGTTGGCGTGATGAGAGATTTATCATTTCTGAATTCGATTTGCCCCTTTGGAATTCGGTCAGTCACTTCATTTTTTTTAGTTTCTGTTTTCGGCCATACGAGAAGACTTGAACTTTTCCCAATAATAGCCACCATCATCATCTCTCTCTAGAGAAGTGTCATTTCAAAGTCAGCGACAGCGCGACAGCTACAAACAATATTTTTTATAGCAGGCCGTATATCTTATCCGTCATATATGTGATTTGTTTATTGTCTGTAAAATCCTTTCTTTGACTTGTTAGTAGGATTAAAGGGTCTTTGAAAAGAGTGTGGTCACCAAAATAATGTTATACAATTTGCGAATTTTGTGGTTGCAATGCAATATATCAAAGTACTTTCACATTAATTGCTCTAATCGATACCAATATCAATCCCTTGTTCCTTCCAAACGTTTTCACTGAAAAAGAAATTGTATACTATCATATTTTAGAAACCAATGTCATCTCAAACACTTGGTTTGAAGCCATGAATAAACTCCCATATCGATTGCCATTTACATTCTTGATAATAATGAAAGGTAGCTTCTCATTGTGGGTTACATATAGAGATACATTTTTTTAGATGCGCTGCCTATTTATAGCTAAGCCAATAATGGTGTAAGTAATCGTGTCCTTTTGTGCATGTAAAAGATGAAGATAATCGGTACCAAAATATTGTAACAAAAATAATGACAAATAACAAAACTTGCTACAAAACGTGATAATGATATGCATTTATTGTATAACCATAAATATATCTTGCGAGTGTCTTTTCTCCGACCACTAGTATGGCTCAAATATGCGCAAGTTTGATTATAACATGTGTCTGCGTGCGCACCATTTTTGTAGACGTACTTTCATCCGTTTGAAACGACATAATCATTGTCATCAATCAAAACGCAAAAGCATGTTGTAACAAAACATTATGCACATAATGTAATGTAATGCAAAATGCATCTCTCTCTACAAGCAAATCAGTAGCATGCTCACAATACCTACCTCCCTAAACGCGAGAAATTTCAATTTTGCATACATCTTTTATTGAAGAAAGCATTATGCTGAGAGTCAGCACAGATGCTAACCAAAACAGGCAGAGCGTACACAGTAGTACACACAGTAAAAAGATAATGAATGACAAACTTTCTGTAGTTTTACAAACTCTGACTTTATAATGTCATCGCCATCAAGCCGGATCCGGATACATCGCTATAAATAAACAAATAATCGGACTTCTAAAGAGCAAACAAAGTGAGGACCATTAAAAATCTTATTATGAGAACGAAAGCTTGTGCATATTGTGGTGATGGTGAGTAGTACTACTGTATTAAAACGACTACTACTGGGAAGACCCAACTCGGTTTTAGTTTGAATGAAGATTTTATTACTAGAGAGAGAGATGCAGTGCAGCGTTTATTCGTAATAGTAATAAAGAGTCTTATCGTTGTCGCCTTATTTTCCACAACATCATGCATCGCTCACATCATACCTATACACACAAATACAGCGTCGAGAAAAAAAGTTTCACTTCTTTTTTCACTTTTTCTACTTTGCTTTTAAAATGTGTAAAGCGGTTCGTAAATGTACCTACTATGCACAAGCTGTCAATCTTTTTACCTGTGCCGAGCCGACGAAGAACCTAAAAAATTCAATAGTGCACACACACGTAGACACGCACTGCACGTAATAATAAAATCACCAACTTAGCTAATAATAAAAACACACTCATTTTACTTCTTGTATTACTCGTACACACACACACTACAGTACTTAATACACCTACATAACAGCGTCCGTATGTAATACGGTCCAACTTTTGCCTGTATTTCCTTTTCGTTTCAATAAATTAATTGAAAACGAAGTCTCTCGTCATGAATGCCCGGCGTAGTCGTGTGTACCATTATTACACATCTTTGTCAAAATCACTCTCGTCATTTTAGCGTCAGCCTTGGCGTCATTTATTTTCATTCTTTCAATTCATCTCGATTTGGTCATGGTCTATGTCCGTCCTGATGTCCGTATTGTACTAGGGAAGTACAAACGACAATTTCAATATTTATGCAGTTTATTTCACCTACTAAAATAGTTACACGATATGACTCTAGTTACACCGCCCAACAATGCATCGTAAAAATACGCGAGATCTCTCTCTCTCTCTCTCTCTCTCTCTCCTAGAAAGTAAAGAGGAATTAACATTTTTAACAAGAAAACTATAGAAGATATACAAAATACAATAGCATCAAAGATGGATGCATTTAAATAGAGATGTAATGATGTATAGAGGACAACGTCAATGCAGGAGAGGGACTCCTGAGGCTTTTGTGTCCATATAATACTGATATCATGACTGTGACAGAGAAGAGTTTCTAATTTGGGAGCACTGCACTTTTCCCAGTCATTTTATAGAACCGATCATCGCCACAACAGTTAAGAAGTAATAAAAACCGCCGTAATTACAATTATTATTTATTACGACAATAATTGCATTGTTGTTAGATTTTGTTCCCTTTGAGTGCAATGTCACTCCTGTGGTCCGCCTTGTCATAAATTTTCTGAGACGATATTGAAAATGAAAAGTTTCTGTGAGAATTGGCTAAACCATTATTTTAAACATCGACTATAGGATGATGAAACTCACAAAAGAGAAAGCTGCAATAAACTTTGTTACTGCATATATACATGGAGCTGTTGGCACATAATAAAACTGGAAAAAATGGTATGATAAGAGAAAAAGGAAATGTTCTGTAATCCAGAAATAGTCATCATTTGTAGTAGAGAAAACATTTAGGAAAAGGGCATAATTAATTTCGGCATGCATTCAATAATTATGGTGGCTTTGTGTAAATTGCATGATTGTTCTCGGAAATCGTGTAATGTGAGCCTTATAAGTAGGGTTTGAGCTTACACGGGAGAATTTTTGAATGTTATTAGATTCAATTAATGTTTAATCAATTTAATTATTTTTACCACAGAGTTTGAACCTACGCGTCAGCAACAGCAAATCTCGGATTACACAGTGCCTACTGCCTGCTCACTTTTTTAAAAATATTCCCAATACGATACGATACATGACTATATACTTATAAGTATCAATTCGTTACAGTATGGCAGGCTCAATTTGAAAATTTTATTTTTTTATATTTATTGTATTTTTATATTTTACTAGTTCTTTGGATGTAAAACTTAAAACAATAGTGAAAAAAGACAAAAAGTCTTCTGTTGCAGATCCGTGTGCACCATGTCCGAATTAAACCTCAGACTCAAATCACATCTAAAGTGCTCCCGTGTTTAGTGCATTTGTACGAACGTGAATTGCTCAACATGTGTTTATTATAGCTCCTCTTTAAGATTTTAATTATTATTAAACTGGAAAATGAAAGTGTAGCAACTCAAACCTTTGTCAGAGTCATGAACATGTATCAGCACAAATAAGTTTCGTTTTTATCTTTATAATAGGAGCCTTAATGTTTAGAATCAAGTAGCCAAAAGTGAAATAACTATCATTAAACCAAGTGAAAATGGTAATTATCTTCATTTTCAATAAGTGGGAAAGATAAACTTTAATAGGATTTTTAGTACACAAATCATGACGTTAATTTTCGTAAAAAAATTTATTTATAATAAAAACGGAACAAAAACTGATGCATACCTCACCTGGTAATCTAATCTCAAATTGGCCAAAATACGCAAACATGATTTTTTCTTCATTTATTATCACTGCGACGTTAGACTAGCCACGCAAGAGACGACACCATCCTGTCATCGTGATCAATCCGCGTCATCATCATTATCATCATACATCACTACCATCATCCCCACATGAGCATCTTTGTCGAAGTAAACGACGTCGTCCCCAACGAACTAAAAAAGATTTTAACGTGTATGCATGGTTAGTGTCTGTGGCTATACAGAAAGTCAGTATATATTTGCAGGGCACCACCACGACTGTCAAAGCGAACCAAGCTAAAGAGGAGCTAAATATAGTAACAAACAACGTACAAATATATTTGTACGCATTTAGTTGTAGTTTTTTTTATAGCTAGGCGCACATCACCTAGTAAAATACACAACGGTAATTGTTAAAGAAATTGAAATGCGCATATGCGTGCAGTAAGGAAGGCAACAATAAATGCACCTGAATCACAGAAAAGGCCCGAATGCTGTGAATACATGAAAACACACGCTCAAAGATGTATTAAATCTCTTTTGCTGATTTCTATCTATATGTATTTGTAATAATAGCCTGTGTTGGTGAATTTTTGTCAAAAAGAGAATAGGCGATAGGGACCATGATTAAAAAAGAAACTAAAAGGTGAGATACGAAAAGGGTATAAATAGCCCTTGGTTTATACAAGTCTCCCCGTCACTCTTCAAGTTCATAAGGAAGTGGACCGACAGGAGTGAGCAACAAGGGCGAACATCATATATAGTTGTCGGTGTTGTGCCATTTTCACTGTAAATTCCCAATTTGACTGCTGTGCCTATAATAATTAACGACACTTGCAGTTTCTTTTTTTCCTGTAGATTTCTCTCTTGACGATTTCTAGTTGTTCAGAAGAAGATTTAAAGTACAAAAATGCAGTTTGTCACCAGAACTTTGGGCCACTGTGGCCGACAAAGTGTAAGTGAAAGTGCCAATAAGATTGGAGTTATTCTGGTACTCGTGGCAAGTCTTTTGGTCAGTAGTACATCCTCCAAAAAGTACAACTCAACAACTGCAGTGTTTTCAAGTGAATTGGAAAGTGGAAACAGCGGGATCACTGTGAAAAATACTGTCACTTCGTCAGCGGTGAATGATACGCTTGCCGCAGAAACCAGTAATGCCAACAGTTTTACCGTAGGCACATCCAGACAAGCTCGTGATTATAATCCTGGAGGTGGCAGTGGTGGTAGTAGTTACAGTGTTCCAGGTGGTTCTCACGCAGCAGCAAGTTCATACGGTGCGCCGGCGGTAGGAGGTGGTGGAGGAGGATACGGAGGTGTTGCGGCCGGAGGAGGATTTCCTGCTCATCAATATGCAATTCCTCCCATTGTGTTGGTACGAAATCAATAGAAAGCCAAATAAACGTCAAGTTGATACAAATAGAAAACTAATAAGCACACTTGACATGAGCTTAAATGACAATTAGCAAAAAATTTCTCTTTTAGCAATCTCAAGGTGGAGGAGGAGGATATGGTGGTTCTGGGGGTGGCTGGGGAATGGAGGAAGACGATTTTGGCGACTTTGGTGGGGGAGGTGAAGATTTGAAGTCATTAATCGGTTTACTCGGATTGAAGGGCCTTAAAGGGTTAAAGGTAGGATTTTTTATTGGAACTTGTTTTCTGAATTTTTTAGATACTTGCTATATATTAAAAATCCTAAATTGATTAATTGCTAAAATCCTTGAGTTAAATTAAACTGAATCTGTTTTCCCAGGGCTTAAAAGGCCTGAAAGCGCTAAAGGGGCTAGGATTATTCGCTCTGGGTCCTTTATTACTTCCCTTGGCCCCATTATTACTTCCGCTATTATTACCGCTACTTTTACTTCCGCTCCTCCCACTTCTTCTCCTTCTGTTTTTGCCCATCCCAGTGATCAGTGTTCCGGGTAGAAGGAAACGAGATGTGGGCTCATCTACCATCACCACTTCAAAATCATTACTTCAGGTACACATTTACATTCACACCAAATGATAACGTCGCATGTCTCATGTCGCCCCACTATGCTCAAAAGACAAAACATAATGGATATATACCCTAGTCACAATACACAACTTTCTCTCTTGTATTGTTCAGTGTTCCGGGTAGAAGGAAACGAGATGTGGGCTCATCTACCATCACCACTTCAAAATCATTACTTCAGGTACACATTTACTTTCACACCAATTGATAACGTCGCATGTCTCATGTCGCCCCACCTTGCTCAAAAGACAAAACATAATGGGTATGTACCCTAGTCACAATACACAACTTTCTCTTTTGTATTGTAGGAAACGATGGATGATATTATGAGCCAAATTCCAACCGACTTTTCCTCTCTTCGTTGGAAAGATGTTGACCAATGTATGGACAAGTTTATTTGTGACACTGGAATGATGGTATCCCGAGTTGCTCCATCCATGGCCACACCAGCAGCCTGGTTGTTGGCAAAATTATGGCCAGAGCCCCTTCAGTCAAAGGTGGAGACCTTTCGCAAAATAACGGAAATGATGCAACATANCAGAGCCCCTTCAGTCAAAGGTGGAGACCTTTCGCAAAATAACGGAAATGATGCAACATAGTAAGAAATCCGGCATTTCCCCCAGTGCTAATAGTTTCTACTCCTCTTACAACTTGCATCCTGCAAAGAATTCCAACGGAATTTGTACCGTAAACTACAAATGTCGTGTGAAAAAGTTGGAAAATCTCTTCCACACTTTGGTTGTTCAACAAACAGAAAAACTAAAGGGGAAATTGATAGAGAGAATTCCACCGGGAGAAATGAGTCCTGCAACTATACTAAGAGCACTACTCACGTAATCATCCCCGCGTCAGTACCAATAGAACGTATATACTGAATGATCTTATACCTACGTTGAGTAATTTATAAGTTATTAAATTTAGTATCAAGTTTCATATATATTTTTGCAGGTTCATATTTTCTCGATTTTCATGTTACAGTATTTCTAACAATAATAGTCTATGATACTAAGCACTAAAAACCAATACCCGATGAACGCCGTTCTTGGTGTTCATACGAAATAATGTGTGCTTCCACCTGTTCAGACCATTTATTACTACTATTATTATGATAACAATTAGTATATGCCCACTCAAGGTTTCTTTAAACTGCTGCAATAGCTGTAAAGTACCCACTCCACAGCTCTCCACAATAAAATTCTTCGTTGCTGTCTTTATTCCTCTTTGTAGCCAAGCTGCTGCCAGAATACAAATAGGGTTATAAAAAGCCCAACACAAGCATGTCATTACTATTACTATTTAGAGGATCTGTTTTGTTATCTATTTAACTTAAGTTAATTGTTGTTATTTTATTTTCACATGCAAGTCATGTTTATTATGTAACGTAGTACGTATGTACTCATTTTTTATCATGTTTTTGTTTCAAAAAATAAATAAAAACTTATCAAAACGACAGTCTTGCGGTGATTTTGTCATTCTCGATCATTGTTGAATACCTATTTACTCCGCGATCATATTTCTTGTCATACGATACAGAACCTTCATATGTAGCTGTTAAATATGCCAAATATCAATGGATGCTAAAGTGCAGGTTGCAATGAAATTATTCAACAGTTTTTTCTTCTGATTATTAAAAAAGAGCCTTCGCCACGAAAAATTGCTTGCATATTTATTTTTCCTGAACTCTCTACTTATAATTTATACTTAACTTTTTTTCAACAAAGTAATTACAATAATATAGTATCTATAATATACTTCAAAAAATAAATAAAAACTTATCAAAACGACAGTCTTGCGGTGATTTTGTCATTCTCGATCATTGTTGAATACCTATTTACTCTGCGATCATATTTCTTGTCATTCGATACAGAACCATCATATGTAGCTGTTAAATATGCCAAATATCAATGGATGCTAAAGTGCAGGATGCATAAATGAAATTATTCAACAGTTTTTTGTTCTGATTATTATAAAAGAGCCTTCGCCACGAAAAATTGCTTGCATATTTATTTTTCCTGAACTCTCTACTTATAATTTATACTTAACTTTTTTTCAACAAAGTAATTACAATAATATAGTATCTATATATTATGTTACTCCACATTCGCGTGCATACATTATATATTTATTATATTATGTGTAGTAGTATGCAATACAATTTTAATGTTAAAGATACCAGTAACGTATTGTATTATATAGAGGAATGTAATATACATGCACTAACATAAGATATTATATAGTTGTTGATATATATTTTTTTTCAAACGTGTGATAATTTTTGCCGTTTTTTCTTCTTGTTTTTTCATACTTGAAAAAGTATCTTTCAGCATCGGTATACGTATCTGTCACGTGAACATTATTATGTCTAGCCCTAGTAGTAAAAAAAATTGAAAACAGTTTTAAATGCTTTTACGACAGGACATGTTATATCGGTTGGTAATGGTAAACAATGTTACCGATCTGCAGATAATCAATAATACAAATTTTTCATCGTCGTTTAGCGGATCGGCAGAAGATTGCAGAATTAATTATCCAACCGACATTGATAAAATAAGGAGCTATATATAGTTCATACCTCAACAAGTAATAATAATTACAATAATAATAATACATGAAGTAAGTATCCAGTGTTAATATTTTTACGAAGCATATCGATCTCATTTTACTCATACCCATATAACGTGATTCATTTCGTCATCCAGAAAAAATTGAAATATCATTCATCTCGTCTGGGAAAAGATACGTTAAGTAATAAAAAAATTATTTAAAATAATTACAATAATAACAATAGTAGTAACGCTTAGTAGTTTTGCACTGTAACAGTCAACCCTCTTCCGTCACTCGTTCGACTCCTGTCATAATACAAACGTAATGGTAGTAGTAACAAAGGAACCTCGTAATAAAACGTTTCTTACAGAGCTTGGATAAACACCGTTGATTATTTGAATTTCTCTTAACTTCCAGTTCTTTCAGTTTCAATGAATTTATTTATATAAATATGTACTTAATCGCCTAAACGTTACACAGGGGTAATGTTTATGATACATCAATATTAGTAACTCCACTTACTTAGTTTCAGAGCTGTGATGCAATATATAAATTCTATAATACTAAATAGATTACAAAAGCACAAAAATGGTAATCAAACTTGAATAAAATATTATATTTTCGAAGACCTTACTGAAGTTCTTGATGCTGTCGGATTACAGGCGAGGTAAAAAGAGTTCACAAACCTCTCATATTATTTAACTTCATATTTTTCCGAATGATCATGGCTCTCTTCCGTAAATACAGATTAATTCATAATAGTTTCTATAATTTTCTCATAAGTTGGTTGGTAAATTTTCTAACTCTGATATTGGTGATGATGGCTTATATTGAAATAGCTATAGTTTGTTTTCATGTACTAATAAGGAGTTTTATACTAACTTATCGGTTGATAAATTGTAGTCAACTTTTCTGTCCAAAGGGATACATGATTTTTATTTACAATGGCTTCCAATCAAATAAAAGGTTCCTCTCAGCGTTATCCCCATACAACGAGGAAAACTCATTCAAGTAAACTTCTTTAAAATTATTTCTCCCTTACTACATACATAGTTATAATTTATACCTATCTTCACACAATAATCGTTTCGATCTACATATACATGAATTTACTTACATATAATTTTTAATAATATAACGGTTGCAACTTAGCGCTTAAAATCAATGTCCATCACCATTCGTTGACTGTACTGGTGTGGTATTAGCGGCGACGGCAGGTTGTTCGGGAGTCTCAGAGTTGCTTTCTTCTTCGACAAGCTTTACCTTCTTGGAAGAAGGCTCGTCAGATGCAGGAAGAGAGTCTTCCCCGTCATTTGTGTCATCGTCCACAGGCGCTTCTCGTTTCGTGCCCGTTTGTATGGTGGCTACAACACCTTCCTCGTCTGTGGAAGAAACCTGGCCATTTTGCAGGGATGACGAGTCATTGGAGTCTGTATTCAGTGCGGCTGCCCCCAAACCATTCTTTTTTAGATGTGCTGTTGGAACAGATAATTACATTTGTAATTAATAGGAGTTCATAGGAAAATTTATAGCCCGCGGAATACTGTACTGGTTATTTAGAATTTATAGTACCTTGGAAAGCGTCAACGGAATTAGAATCTTCCCCTCGTTCTGACTCAGTACCGAGATTTGAATCCTCATTTGGTGAAACTTCAGCTATACAGATGAAAAATAAATTTGTCCAATATGAAAAATTGATTTAAATTGCATTTAATTAAAAAATGGTCTATCTACGGGGGTTATACAAATATGCACATAGATGTCTACATTGGATTTTATTTCTGAATTGAGTTCATACCTTGGTTCAATCCTGTGTTAGAGTTTGAATCTTCATCAACATCCTTAGAACCGTTGGAAATGGTAGATCCTAATGAATCTTCTTGTGGCGCCTGCGAGTTTACAATAGTAGTGTCGTTCTGTCATACAAAATTTGGATAATACTGCCATCAGAATCATGCTGGAATTTCCACTATGAGATGAAAATCCAGAAACTGATGAATAAGGAAAAACAATGCAAGAAATACTTACGATTTCATTAGGCATCCTCTGCAGGAGTTCAGGCTTATGTTGCAACAATACATTGTGAGTCCACAAGGCCAATTCAATAGTGTGTGGGTTGAAGTCATTGGTTCCTAATCTTTGCACCGCCTGACGGATGTGTTTTAGCAGTTCGAGATACTCCTCCAAAGTATAATCAATACCTTCAATTTCTGGAACAGCGGCCAAGCATTCATCAGCCATGTATGCAGCACGGTCTGGAGCTGCAGCGGTAATGATAGCGGATGCTGTGGCAGGTCCGATACCCTGATTTAAACAAAACAATTTCATTAGATACATCCCAAAATTTTTTTATTTTTTGTCAAGTGTTGTTTGCCAATGTGTGTACCTTGAGATTGCAAAGATACTGAATAGAAGCAGCAAGGTCATCTTTCTTGAAAAGAGCACGGAAGGCTTTCTTGGATTCCTGTTCCACGATTCTGGGAGAATTCATTGTGACAAGTTCCTTTAGTCGTGGTCGGAACTTTCCCCTCTGCAGAAACAATTTCACAATTGAATACATCTGTGTTTTTATGTAGCCCCGATATGCCAACTATATTATCATTCAATCTAGTATGTCTCTCGGTAAATCGCGTTGGAACCTAAATGACAACAAAAAAACATTGACTGAGAAATTGAGGTTCACATTTGTTTATGTTTCTGAACAGAGATCAGTCTTACAGTGAGTCAGTACACCTACTACAACAACCCACTCTTACATCTTGTACCGTCATCAGGGTGACTTTACTTTTACTACCCACATCCCATACCTACGCATACATCTTTTTTATCCCATGGCATTGTCCCATTTAATCTCTGGAGAGTCAACACTCGACCAGTAACAGCAACAACTACCTTATTACATACATACTCTCATGACATCCTGTTTCCTTCCTTCCAACTCCAAAACCCATTCATGACTGCTACTACCTGATGATTTCCACATCTTCATATATCCCTTTTTCCTCCTCCACTGGCGGCGGTGGTGGTGTTGCTGCGTTGCTCCCTGTCTGCATTCTGCATACACTTTGTTGTGCCATGTACCCATTTTATTACAACAAACGGCCTTCATATAAAATTTGACCCAGTCAATGGAGCAGTAGTCGGTATAGTAGTAGAAAATGGAGTAAATGCAATATCCGACTCCTATAATACGCACGCTCATGGATGGGTACATACATATTTAGAGGTTCACTGAGTTCATTCGTCTACGCCGTAAACGCATATACAAACTCAACGTTGTATGTGTACATAAAAAATCCAGACTGACTGCCACATCTTCTTCACTCATTCGCTTTCTTGTTTCTACTTTTCGTATTGCATCGAAATCGTTATCACTCCCTCAAGTCTGAAACTGCTATATAGTCCCACTTCTATCACAACAACACCAACACCACCGGCTACACAGCAGACAACAGATAATAAACACCTCTCTTATTCACTACGACCAGAGAGAGAGACAGAGAAGTTTTAGTTTTACAACTAATATTATTACTTTTCGAAAACCTAAACCTACCACAACAAACGTCAGACCGTGTATAGTCTCTGATAATATGTACATTGGAGCAGGAAGGAAAGAGAATTCAGAATCATCATCATCATCGTCAACATCACCTTCTTAGAGTCCGTTGTCATTCATTACAAAAACGGCGCAAGTTACACGCGTCTAAATTCTACATTTATTTATACACACTTCTTACCACTTTGTATAATGCTCGCAATGTGTAATGCACACTGCACTGTGTACACCTATTTATATGCACATTGGGTTAATTCCGCCAGCAAATGTACAAATTGTGGTTCATTCATATTTTTTTTGTTTTCATTCTTCTTTTTATTATTGTTATTTCTTCATCATCACAACTGCTACGCTACTACTACTATGGCTAAATGCACTACTACTACGGATGATGGCATAAATGAACTTTTATATAATGTGTAGCTCTCATAAAAACCTATATGCATACATATATTCAATGAACATTACATATCAACTTCTTGTTACCACCTACTAACAATGTATATATTATACACCCCACGAACTCTGCTACCACAACTACTGCTACTACTAAATACTTCCAGTGTGAGTATTTTAATGTAATGATCCGTCATTTTGTCTGGCAGTTGGCTACTCGGCGTGTTCCTCGTTGCACACACAGGGAGCAACCCATATCGGCCTTGCTCTTTAACTCTTTTTAAACAGTCACTACATGACATGTTTTACAGTTCTCGCGTACGCAACTTGTAATTAAGCATTTCTTGTATCTTTACAAACCACTTTATCATGTCCTGGTAGAATAGAAAATACAAAATGTACCTGCTAACTGGTTAATGCAGGGGCACTACTACAAAAGGTGAATAAATGTACAAACTGGAACGTCAATAAAAGTAAAATTTTATGAGTTCTTGGTACACCTATCTATTTGTTTCATCGGCTGAAAAGCTGAAATCGAGTGTAACATTGGGTTGGTAAAAAAACACCGTTTTACAAACTTTTATTCATGTTTACACACATGTCGATGTCATACGGTCGTTTTCAAGTGAGTTCATTTGGTACATTTTTTTGCTAACATGATATTAGAGAATATATGAATGAAAAAGCAGATCATACAATCTGATACTTTATTGTATCATTATTGTACAACACTTTTTGTTTTCTCCTGTGTTGGTGGTGCGTAATGGAGTGACGACATAAGAAATATCATTTTCCTTCATTGCATCAACACAGGACAGGAGAGTCTATGTATGTTCTTAATCTACGGGTATAAGTATTTGATATTATACCAGCGGTAATCGATGCTTGCAAGATTCTACAAACTGACAGAATTGCGAGCACGAGAGATGAAATACTACACCAATTAGGATACAGTGCAAAAAAACGCCCTGTCCGTAGTAATGATAGGCACGAGACCATGTCACATGTGTAGTTATGTGAGCATCTAAAATACAAATATATGTAATTCCTAAGAACTGTCGAGTCACACAATCACATTAAAGAATGATGTCGTAGACAAATAATAACATTTCCGAGCCGAGGTCGAGTAATAGTGCTTATATACCTATGTTGTAGGTAGGGGAAAAAAACTTTTCATTTCATTCATCGATGCACATATCATATGAGTAATCTAAAAATGTATTTTGAGTGCAAACACATAATCACAACAGTGCGTACGCAGTAAAAATTACTCCGTCTCTGCTTGTCTAGCAGTCAAGTTACGTGCCAGCTATTGTGTAGTTTATTTAAGTTGCCTTGTATGTAGATTAGATGGCCCCTTCCATTATGTATGACTTAGGTAGTTATTATTACTATTACTTGTCTTTTTCTTTACCAAGTTTCCTTCAAACTTCAAGCTCAAGTTCACGCATACTGAGGCTTCGATTCTAAAAGTAATCAAAGCACACACAGATGACTTGGGCAGAACTTCCTATGCAGCAATAGGAAGTACAGTTGTGCCAATACTACCACGTTTCTCAGAGAGAGAACGTATACTGTAGAAGAGTTAAAGCTGGTGTCATTTTTCGATTCTACAAGAATCCACAAACACCAGTCACAGTATAAAGCGAACTAAAATGAGGGAGCCACTTATTTTTGCATAGTTAACTCACAATAGGTGACTAACAACACAAAAAGAGGCTGTCATTGACTGTTGTAAAAGTGAATCATCCTTCTTTTGGCGTGAATCACTTTTATTGCACATTTTCTTTAAGAAAGACACTCATCGTCGTCATCAGTGTGTACCCATTTAAGATTAGTTGTTATTATGGCTATACGCGGACTTGTGTATATGCATAATAATAAGAATGTGCAAGGTGCATTGCATTTGCCTGCATTACCTACTTTTGTGTATATTTAGCAGATAAACCGCACTCTTTATGCAACAAACGTGACTTGTTTAAACGTCGTTTTTATACTCGAATATTTAGTAATTTCCATTAACATTATTTTTTTTCAACCTTCGTAGCCCATCACATAGACGATATTTTTATGGGGTGGATGGCGACAACGTGTCTTTTGCCGTCAGGAGTTTTTTTTCACAATGAAAATTACGGCAGAAAGGCTAGAGCTAGTTGATTTTTGGCAGAACATTTTGCCTGACACAACATTTGTACGGGTGATACGCGAGCATTATTATTATTATTATTATTATTATTATTATTATTATTATTATTATTACACTATCACTATACTTTTCCTTCGCCAATTTAAAGACTGCAATCTGCCCCAACTACAAAGAGAAACAGACCCGAAAAGAATATCCCCCAAGAAAACTACATGAAATGTATGTTTAGTACAGTTTGTTGAAACAACGAAAGTAAAAGTAACGTTTTTAGTATGGTGTACACTTACACGACTCGGGTAAATTATTAACCTACGGCATATTGCACTAGCTGCTTGCTAGAAAGAAAAAAGGTAAAAGAGTGGTCGTATTGGTAAAATTACGGTACACATATCAAGTACGCACACCACTAGGATTCGATTACGGCACAGTATTTTTGGATGATATGCAATA
>JAHZNB010000067.1:0-18077 GCA_027744295.1 Callyntrura guangdongensis | reverse complement strand
TAATGACCTACCTAAAAGGGTGTTTTTAGTGACCTCAACATTGCCAGTCTGCTAATGACCCTCCGCGGTTAGTGTAACGAGAATACCGAAAGATTTTATCTGGTTTTCCACTATGGCTACATTTATAAAGCTATCAACTGGTAAGCTATAATCAAGGACATCAGCAGGTTTTCGCCAACAATAATGAATAACCAAACCATTTTTACCAACTAATGAAAGGAGCTGACATTTATACCGCACATTGCTCATTGCTTATAAATTTCCTAGTACTAGGTTTAATGGATGCGTATTAGAGCATGTACGAGAACAAGATGATTTATGCAAAAGCATATGCCATACAGTAGGTAAACACCGCAAACTGGTATGTTTACGATCCACATAATTTAGCGTGTTGACTTGTTTGTTTGAATACTTTATTTGAAACGATTTTAAACTGTGATAAAGAAACATGCCGCTGTGTTGCGATAGCATTGAATATTCGAATGGGAATTCATAGCAAAATTCATCCTGACAGGCAATATTTTAGATAGATACACTACCAATTATAATTTACATGCTATTTTCATGCCAAAACGACAGGAACGAAAATACGGTTACTGACATCAATACTCGTTCAAAAAAATTCTCAACATGTGTAAATTTGCTTGATCTTGGAAACCAGTAACGTAAAGTTTAAAAATGCTGCGTAAATCGGCCAAAATTCATTTTGACAAAAAACCAAGTGTAGCATGGTGATCAGCGTGAAAACTTGATCTAAAGCTGATATTTCATTTGCAGTACCCTTAACTACACCTCACGCCCTTTCCTAGTAAGTAGGAAAGTTGGTTTGTGGTGGTTTTATTACTAACGACTAGGAACAAGCACCTCGTTAAAGTAAGCTCACAATCATCTGCACAACATCAAAATACGACCATGCCAACAAGCCATAATTCAATTCTTTGTCCGGTGAGTGGAAACGGCCCACAACAAACAATAACAAATTTTTAGTGAGATACATAATTTGACTATAAAAGTGTTTTCTTCTGATGACAATACAACACTAGCGCAATTAAACCTGTCCAACGACGACAAAACGATTATGATGAAAGTTGACGTGGGAGTACAGTACGGAAACCAGTTACCTCAGTTACATTTTTCGCCTTTGCAGCAGTAAATTAATGACTAATTGGTGTTCTTAAAACGAGATTTACTTACACCTGCTATATGACCTTCGACCACTTCGATCTACAGGGTCAAACTTTTGTCTACGTATAGAGTAGGCCATGGACTACCTGTATGCAAAGTGTGGTGCAAATCGCCCCACATGTACCAGAGATACACTTATATGACCTTTGACACTTATTCTGTTGCGCAAGGAGGTCAAGCATTTGTTTACTTATAGAGGAGGCCAAAGGTTACCTGTACACAAAGTTTGGTACAGATTGTCTCATAAATACCAAAGATACACCAGTATGACCTTTGATCCCGTTGACATTTAACTTAAAAAATATCAGGTGCACAACTAGAGGTCATGGGCTATCAAATGGTGCAAACAGAATTCCAAAATTCCTTCCATTTATGAGATAAGACGCAGACAGACAGACTATGGTGGAGTATTTATGAAAATACTTAGACGCGTGTTGTTACTTAGACGAACATCTTGAGTCGAAAAATACTTGTCCAAAATTTGAATAAGTCGAAAATACCTAGTCCAATTTATTTAGATGAAGATGAACAAGACGACGTGTAAATTTTTGATACAAAGTCCACAGCACAGACATTATGAGAATTGCATTAAAATGAGTTCAGTTTATATTCAGTCGTGGCAAAGGCCATACCAGTAAATTGTGCTTGAGTGAAATAAATGGTAGTGATATGGCTGAAAGTGAAAATTGAAGAAAGTGAGCACGAATACGAAAACCTTCATATTAATATCATCACTTCAAATCCATTTGTGCCTCCTGCGGAAGCTAAATTGGAGACACAAACCAGCTATAGCCCGAGGTATTACAAGCTTTATGCAAGGGAGGATCATATCAAATCTTCAAATTCTAAAAATATCGTCGTCCAATTGGGGTGCAGGAACCTGATAGAAGATCTGAAATTGAACTGAATGCAGCACAAAAAGATACTGCTTTAGGAGAACCATTTCTTATTCATGACTACAGCGAGCACAAGAGGATACTGTTTTGTGCCTCTGCAACAAGTTGGAAGGAGATTCAATATTACCTACTGCATAGTATCGTTCACTTTACACTTACATTTATTATATGTGATTCACATGTATAAAAGTCTACCCGAAATCGCAAGAAGAAACATGAATCGTGTCACCGGTGCGGTCTCGTTGTAAATGGTTGTTGATTTTACAGGCAAGATGTTCAGCCGGCGATGCATGTGTGATGATGACTACAGCGAGCAAAAGAGGATACTGTTTGCCTCTGCTACAAGTTCGAAGGAGATTAAATATTACCTACTGCATAGTATCGTTCACTTTACACTTACATTTATTATATGTGATTCACGTGTATAAATGTCATTGACTTTGTAAAATATTCGACTAAGTATTGACGACTAATAAATTTCGACTATAATTGCAATAATTCTAAAAGTATTCGTCTAAGCGTTTTACTCGTTTGCAGATTTTTTGACAAATAAAAATCGTCTAAGTGTAAGTACAGTGGCGTCTAGAAACCCGGCGTAAATATTAGTGGCTCCTGACAGATAGACAGACAGACGGACTATACATTTGTAATCGCAATAAGCAGCGAAAGCGTAAGAAAGCTTTCGTTAATTAATAATGCAACATGTAATGCAGAAGTCAGTAAAGTGAAAAATTTGCAGATGATGATGAGTTGGTGCTGCTGGAGTTACATAAATAGTAAGAAATGTGATACGTTTTTTCATTGTTATTATTGATTTAAAAAGATAATTGGGTGTCATTTACAACTTCACATTGCTGATAAATACCAGGATTAAATAAAACTATAGTTATTAGCCATGTGTAGCGCAGTTAATATAAATAGACTAATTGTGGTACAGTTTAATTCAAAACGCAAAAAACCGTAGTCCGTAGATTAAATGACGATGTAGATGACGTTAACTAACTGCCGGTATCTTCTTTATCCTTCCTACCACCAGAATATCAGTTTTCGTGGTTCGAAATAGATCGAAGAGGATATTTTTTAGAACTGGCAACATTCCTTCTCCTCCTTTCCGATGTATCCCTTAGTTTGTGAACACCCGGAGGACGGTACTCTACTTCCTGTTGGGGTACATGTTGACACGGATTTCCCGTACTATCCAAGTGATTTAAAAGGGTCCCAAGTCGCGTGAAAATACCCCCGCACGAGGAACATATACGATCACCAGTATTTTTCTTTTGGTTTCTGTAGTTTCAAGAGAGACATTGCAATTAACTGTAGCTTGTATTAAGTTTCCTATAGTATGAATTAATTTAACGAATATTAAAATAAATTTTACAAATTTCTGCTAAAATTACCGACAAGATAGTGAACGGCGACTGAACAACTCTAAATGCCGCTTGAGACCATGCCAGTCTCTACTCTACTTCCTGTTGGGGTACATGTTGACACGGATTTCCCGTACTATCCAAGTGATTTAAAAGGGTCCTATGTCGCGTGAAAATACCCCCGCACGAGGAACATATACGATCACCAGGATTTCTCTTTTGGTTTCTGTAGTTTCCAGAGAGACATTGCAATTAACTGTAGCTTGTATTAAGTTTCCTATAGCATGAATTAATTTAACGAATATTAAAATAATTTTACAAATTTCTGCTAAAATTACCGACAAGATAGTGAACGGCGACTGAACAACTCTAAATGCCGCTTGAGACTCAGCCAGTCTCTGTAAGTGCGCCCACAATCCTGGCACGTGCGAGAGCGTTGTTTTCTTTCTCTTTTTATTTTTTAACAGAGCCAGGTCGATAAAATATAAGGAATCATAAAAACATTTATTTAATGTACTAAAGGTGCCACGACTCGTATCATGTATATATTAGGGTCATTATTTGCAAATTGGAGCATTACGAAATTGCTTACTTTCGACAAGATACACCCTTCTTAGCATAATATTTTCGGTGTAATTTTAAACGACTGATTGATTTGAAAATATGGTTACAATCAGGACAAGTCCTGGAGTCTTCATTGCTTTGCGAAGATTTCGCATACTCCGGATTCTCATTCTGAGAGTTGTTGGCTTCATCCATTTTATGATCACCTTTTCTACTTTTTCTGCTGGTAGTGCCGGTGGTGGATACTTTGGAGTTCTTGAGTAAGCGTTTGTTTCGTTTTCGTTTGTCAACTGTCTGTGTCCTTTTATCAACCATCAACTTTCCCGCAAAATTATTCTCCTGTGCTTGATATTCATCTTGGCCAACGTCGTCGACATTAAAAGTGTCCTCGTCTTCCTCCCACCAGTAAATAAAGTTCGGGTTAACTGCTGTCTCAAGCAATACCACATTTGAAGACATACACTGGTCCGAGTTTCCTGAAGGTCGTGATGACTCCATACCTGATATTCTGGAAAAAGGGTTGAAACGGCAGTTATCGGCTAACTTATCCCCATTCGGTAAAGAGTCTGACTGTGGACCACTCTCACAGTATTCATCTACAAACCAGGAAGAAAAAATCAGAAAAAATTAACATATGAGTAAACTATACCACTTACGTGTGGAAATAAACTCCTTCAACTCTGCCACCAAATTATCCTGAACCGTTGTTCTTGTGTCATTAGAATTAAAATTTTGACGCCGACGTGCGACTCCAAACTTTTCCCCATCCCAACTTTTCCTCACTGTCTCCACAATCTCACCTTTAATCTTTCTTAATTCTTTACACAAAACTAATATGTTCTGATACGTTTCCCGAGCCTTTTCCACCGACGCTGCACATTTTCCGCAACACTTAGCAAAATCCCATTCGGACGGGTGATTACAATTTTGACCCAGTAAATTTACCACTTGCTCGTGTGGCACCTCCAGCAATTTCCTCAGCAAAAATATCACCTCCAAGTTTCTTGAAAGAATGGGAGTTGTTTCATTTTCTCGTGTTTTCTTCGATGACTTCTTAAAAGATTTTTTGTGTTGCCGTTGAAGAAGGCGAGTGACTGGTTAAATCCTTGTTACAAATGAAACAACTATTTGATGTACTTTCCATTGCTGTCATCTTAAACGTATTTTGGACAAACCCACTAATGATAAGTATTTTACACTGGTCGAATACAGCACACTGTTTATTATATGTTATCGTGTGACGTTTAAATAACTTTTATTATTCCCATCAGCAATGAACATTTCGCGAATTGATGGACTGTTGTGATATTGTTAGTGATTCCAGTGGGCAGAGCAACAACAACAGAGCATTTTGAATTTTCTTTTTTTTTGTTCGCTGTATATTGTGCTGCAGTGTTAATAGTCAGGTGATGATAATGATGAGTTAATGCGTACTAAATTATAGAAGCCAACCACTAGTGTCCAGATAATTTTGGAATTGAAACGCAAGTAATTAATGAAACAGTTAATTAAAACGTTTGCACATACTGTATGTTGCCACTATAACCTTTCACTGTTATTGGTGAAAGTAGGCAGATTTTGAACTTGAGCCAAACGTCACTTTTCATATTTGTTTCATGTTTTTGCTTTCTCACTGCAGCAATTCTGTCTGATTTTATTTTGTTAAATTCATAATAATGAAATGAATGAATTTGACCTTTTGTGTATCTACCTCTCCTGCCGTCGCGTCGTGACATCGCTTTCTTTGCACATAGCATGCACAATCATTCAGACATTGCTGTTGTGTGCACAGTACAGTAAAAATTGCTATTGACAATTGAACCCATACTGTGAGCAGATGAAAATTAGAAGTAAAACTTAGAAAAAAACATGAAAAGTGAAAAAGGTTAAAGCATCTCCGTTTTAGGCATAAAGAAAAGAAAAAACGTTCACAGCAGCACATTCATCCATACAGTATAATGTACACTGCGAAAATTGTTATTGAACCCATACCCATACACATACTATCTTACAAGTAGGTTAGAAAAATTTAGAAAAAGCACAAAAAGTGAAAAATAAAAAGCATTTCGTTGCCGGGAAGGCAAAATCGAATTGCCACATTTGGTCTTGATCACAGTTATTTACAGAAAAGCAGAATGAAAAACTGTTGACAACAGCAATCCTAATCCTGCTTGCAGTTCATGGTGAAGAAAGCTAAGCTCTTTGGAAGAAAGTGTACATTATATGAGAATTACACCTGAGTGGTTTTGCCATTTTTCTTTGTTCATGTCCTTCTGCTAGACTGCATCTCATCGTTATAAAATCTCAATATATCTTAAGTCTAATATGAAGGTTGTTTGTTGTTTGGCTTTTATATAATTTTCAAAAATATTACAAAATTGTACATCATTTAGCATTTTTCAAAATCATATAGTCAAGTACGCTTTTATTCGACAATAAAAATAAAAATTTCTATCAATTCCATCCAGAGAAAGTGATTTTACAGAACATTCTTAAGACGTATTGTTGTTTTGTTTCATGTTCCATGCTCGATGGTAACTTACTGACGTGCACCCGGGCTCGGTGATTAGTAGCGTTGACAGGAAAATGGAGTCAGACGCTAAGACGGCTAAGACATCTAGTTCATCAATGGGCACTGTAACTTCTGGAAGTGGCGATAAAGGGGCAATCCGCGTCGAAGGCGATACCTTTGCCAACGGCGCTTCAAGTGTAAAAGAAATTCGTTCATCAGCTACCTGTGTAAATACTCCCAGTGGAAGTGCTACCGACGAATCATACTCTGAAGGATTACAAAAGTCGAATGCTTTTGACATGAATTCTGCACAAAGGAAAGGGATTGAGAGTCGATTTACCTCGTTAAAAAGCGTTAAGGATATTATAGAAGAATCTAAAAATCTTTATCGTTGTACTGATGAGCTCCACGAGCAAATCGACAAAATTTTTCGTAAGTTTACTAATTTACTTTATATTAAATTTAGCTAAAAATAATCATACTAAAATCATGTTTTAATGAGTTAACCTTTCATCTTTCCTGATTTACAGATAATTTTGCTGACACAATTTTGAAATCTGTTTTCCTGTTCGACCCGACAACTGTGCAAATTATGAGCGACGAGAATACAGCGATCGGTGGTCTTCCTAGTCCACAAGAAGTTCATTTCACCAGGCAGGCGGTCAGCGATTCCTACATTGACCTTTCTCAAGTTATAAGTCAGCGACCAGAATCAGAATCTGAATTTTCTAAAGAAGGTGTGAACCGTCTTTATTGATACAGTGCGATTTTTTAAAAATTATTTGTGTATTTTGCTATTCGTTTTTATTGAAACTTTATTTATATCAAAACATTTTATTGGAAATTGGAACCATTATTGTTGTGATACGGTGTTAGTCGTAGAAGGTTAAAACAGGTTTTGTTATAGCTCATACGACCATTTAAAAAATATATCAGTGTCTCAGTCATTATAAGTACTTCATAATTTTTTAAACTATTTAATACTTCTGACTTTATTTGTTTGTCGAAAATGTTAACTCTTATTTACTCTTGCTGAATAAATCACCTTCCATACACATATGTATGTATGTCTATGTAGAGAAGAAAATATTTTGATAAAATACTTTCTATTACATTTTGACGGCAGCTCCCCAGTTGTAGCTTGATGAAAAAAATGAAAGTAGCGTTGTGTTCTATTTTATTTTGCTGTTCAAGAACAAAAATCAAGACTTAAAAAATGGAACTAGAAAATATAAGAGAACGTTTCTTCAGGATGTTCGTCCACCAAGGTATGATCAGGTCATGCATATCATTTTTTCTTGTTTATCTACGCTTGTGCTTCTTATTTTCGATTTACAAACGTGCGAACCAGAGGATGCAATTGACCTGTTAATCTTCAATGTTAGAACAATGGAATGTCATGAATGTAATGTAATGTTTTAGTAATAGTAAGTTTTAATAGCATTTGGCAACGATTCTGAAACTCGTGCTCGTGCATAACGGTATCTTCCCAATCCCATCCCAAGTACTAATTGTAATTACTAAAATTAAGGGCAAATGTCCAGACTTCATTCAGCAAACACAGTGGATAATACTCTATATATATTTCGATTTTTGATTTAATGAAAAATGCATTTATCATTTAACGTGCAGCCATGCAAGGTCACACTACTAGGTATTATGTAGAAATAGAATAGGCATCAAGCTTTTCTAAGAAAATAGATTTTTAGATATATTGATTACTGAGTGGATTGAGTCAATAAAATGTCTTCCATCATTAATTCTTTCTTCCTTTCTTAAGAATATAATCTTTAAGTATACATTTTAATTTTACGATTAACAAGTAGTTTGACAAACTCTCCAAAATATACAAAAAACCACTAATCGGAAGAACCTGCTAACACACGCCACAAAAGGGCTCCCCTTCCACTTTGCTCTGCCTTCAGCACAATGTCTAACTACTACACACAATATATTATGTGTGTGTTTAATGATACACATTACAAATGTGTTTACAAAGGAAAATCGCTGTGTAAATTTGCACTTCCAATATTTGCAAAAAAGCCTGTTGAACTTAAAGGAAACATAGATACATAAACATAACATTCATTCTTAATACGTCGAGCTAACTTGGATAATAGTAATGACGAGTACAGAGAAGAAGAGAGCAGAGAGCCCTATACTTTTTTACCACTTTACTACCGACTCCCCAAACAGACAGTGTTGTCGGTAACTGCAGCTTCCCCACACACACACACTACTGACGAGAGAGAGGTATAACAAGCAAGGAATAATAAGCTTGTTGTAAATATTTACTCGTTAAATTGGTTGATGCAACCAACCAAACCATTTCCCGAGAATGATGTGATGATGGTGACATTACCACTTTAGAAGAGATTCTTCAGGTTTCCTCCTTCAACAACATTCACAAAAACGGAAGATTTACCTTTTTGCTTTATAGCATTTTACCGAGCCGTCACATTATATTCACATCTATCGTCGAAAAGATAGCGCATTGCTTCATATTACCATTGCCATGATGTGCTTTCATTTCTTACAATGTTATCCTTCTTTCTATTTTTCTCTCTCGTCTCCTCATATATAGTGGTGTATATTATCATCTTGCCAAACATTTACCTTTTCCCCTCTAGTTACATTCACAACAGCAAAAATGCTTTAAGTTATGCTCTAAGATAGTAAAGAAATATTACATTTATATACTACGTAATGCTTATAGCCTAACTAAACTTAACTAAAGATGTATCGCATTATTACTACTACAAGGGTACTACTACGACTACAACACCGCTAGTCAGTCTTTTATGCGAGCCCGGTGAAGAACCCAAGTACAAGTATACAAATTTCATACGTATCGTTTGATCAGAGATTGCCACTTAAACAAATGTTTGATGAAATGACTATCCTTCTTTTTTCACTGCTATTTGCTGCCACTGCTGAATGTGTTTGCTCCATCAATAGCCGCATAACACAGACGAAACGTAAGAAGTACCGTGGTAAAGGTGGCACTGGTAACATAAAGAAAATAACTAGTAGTAGTGCAAGTCCAACCAACATTACAGGCTCCGTCGGATGGTTTGTGATTTTTGTGAAGTTATACTTTCTTTATATATTAAAGTTTTGATATATAGAGTTGAAGTAGGTATAATTTTTTTATTATTTTTCATGCCTGCGTTACCCTTCTCACATTCTCTTCTCATCATCATCACCATTCTGAGCATTATAACAAGCAAACAAGACTCTTCTCTCTAGATTCTGCTTTCATCACAGGGGAGGATCGTCCGGATGGATAGAACGGAAGTTCAAAACGTGGGAAAGAGTAACCTTTGGGCACTTTTTGACGGGAACACATAAAATATAGGGAAGCTACACACACACTCACTGGTGGTGGTGGTGTAGCGTATATTATGGAATTTGAGCAAGCAATCTCTGAAAGCCTCTTGAATTATTCAAGTCTCGTTACTGCTGTCGTAAAGGTATACGCTTTCAAACTCAACAAAACAGCAGCATTTATAGTGTTAGTGTTATAGTATTTTTTAAATTGCTGTAGATTTCTGTATTCCATGTAGATTGCTTTTACTCTTCGCCTTCGTTTTATTTCATTTTTAGTGCACTGCCGACAGTCACGTAGAAGGTTAATTTAGTGGGCGCTCCATGTTGGAGCTATAAATGGAATTGAAATTGAACTGGACTTTCCATGGACTTTTTCCAATTTCTCCGGATTCTAATTCAAACCCAAATCTTGGGAAAATGTTATGTCTAGTTAAAAAGTGGTTGTCGTATACATACTATTTGCCACTTCATAACTTACTGCCGTGATGCTTGCGGGTAACAAAATGATTTTGTTAAGTAAATAAAAAAGAACAACCCTTGTAAACATTTTTAAGCTTTACATTTAAGTTGATAAACAAGTCTATTTAATAGACCATTAATTACAGCGCAATAATAATTGGAAACACAAAATAACTATTATTTTACAAATTATTTTATTATTTTATTAGACGCATACACAAGCTACTTACATTGAAGTAAAAAGTAAAGCAGTGGGATGTTCACAGGGGCACGAATGAAAAGATTGATAAGGATGATAATGATACGATATGAAAGCAAAAAGCATACATACAACATGCATGACGCAAGTCTAGTCTACAGCTACGGACCATTGTGATAGTGATGCAATGCACATGCTTGGTAAAAGTTGTTATTTTACGTTTCGCCTCAAGAAAGCAAGCGAGAAAATGTGGAGGAGGGGAAAAAGAAATGAAAGTAGAAAACGACCAGGAAGCAGGAAGGGTGTCCAACAATGTTGTTTGGATAAGAATGCATGTTGTAACTTTTGCTTTATTCTGAGGATGAGCTGAACTCTTCGCGTTGGGGAAATTATGCCGACGACGACGAGGAACGGCAATACTCATATATTCCATGTTCATTTCATTTAATTTTTCCCTTCCTGTTTTCCGTACCTTGTTCATGGAAATAGTGGTGGTGGCAGGGTTTTTTGTAGCTCCTGCTGCGGGGAAGCGATATGAAAAGCGTCGTGTGGTTTAGGTTATTTGACGTGATGTCAGGATGAGTTTACATGGTTATCACCGATCAGACAGGATTTTATGGTAATTGTGTCACTAAAAATACACGTCGACCATATACCACACCACGCACCGCACTGCTGCCACTTTTCCAACAACTGCTTTTACTGTTTTCCTGTAAATGCAAGTCAGACAGAGGGATAAAAAAGAGAAATTAGTTTTGAGTGTGAGGGTTGCATGGTGCGATGAGATGATGATGATGATAGCGAACATTGGATTCTAGTATTAAATGCAAGGTATGGTTGGTATGCGAATATGAAGTAAGTATATACAATATTATTATGTGTATAAGGGACTAAGGGAAATGGGAATCGAATAAGGAATGATGGGATCTATAATGTGTGTTCTCAAGTGTTTACTGCAACTGGTCTGGTGTTACACTGTATGAATACTGTTTTGACTACTGGCGAACTGCTGCCACAACTGCGGTTGAAAACAATTTAATCGAGGAGCCACTTGAACAACACAAACCCTTGGAGCTGTATAACATAATAATAATAAATAATATGGCTACATAAAAGTAAAGGAGTAAAATGATATACCCCCAGTCTGACTCGCATTAGGGAATATTCCCGCTTGACTGTGTATAGAGTTGGTACATATTTTGGTACATGGCCCATCCCTTGTGGCCACTTGTCCGCTTTTGCTTTCATCATATCATTGGGTGATCAGGACTTTTTTGCAATTTCAATATTTTTGACGATGATAATAAAATAACGAAATTGAAAGTGAAGAGACAATCGCAGTGGGGAATAGATTGGGATATTATCTAACCACCTTAAAGTCTATGTTGTAATGATGGATGGCTTCAGTTTCTCACGAGATGCGCTGAACTAAATGTAATGTAATACCAATACTGTAATACAGTTCTTCTGTTCAAAATTCTCATCAATTCTGGCGTATAAAGCCCACTTGTTAGTGATGATTTTTCTTGCTACGATTGTACAAAACTACGACTGTCTTTGTCGTACTGTCCAACCAAAAGTCGGAGTTCATGAGTTGTTAAATTGTGCGTAGGATTGGAACGGTTGTGAAAAAGCATTTTTTAAATAACAGATAAGTGCCCTTTTTTAAAGTTATTGTGTGCGTAGGTAGCACATAAAGGGAAACTTAGGTGTGCGGTGCATACCGACAAGGAGAGACCCCCCACCTGTTTGGAACACAAGGAATATGTACTTTAAGAGCACTTAATCCTTAAGGTATTTCCTGTACCACCAACGCAGAGTTTGGAGGAGTAAAAGTGCATCATTTCATGTAATGAATGGGCTTGATGACAACTAGCACGCATAGTGTTACCAGAATCGGTCTTCGGCAAAGTAGTAAAAATAGCATGTTTAGTGATTTTATGGCTTTTAAATTTAACCTAATAAATTAAGTTGATATTTACACAAAACCCGGGAAATTGCATGAAAACAGGAATTTTTACCAGTTGATGGTTAGTACTGTGTGGATTGCAAATCCACAAAAATCACAGAAATCACACCATGTTGTGAATGCTTGTGTCATTGCTACAGCAATATTCACTATTCACCCACTCTTTTTTACATTTTACATCGCTACCTTACATATACACTACTGAACTTACCGATGATAAGAATGGAAAGGAGTATTAGGTATTGCAGACAAGTAAGATACGTGTATCCGCAGAGTAGAGTGGATCCTTGACTCATTATTGCGTGGTGCTTATTCTAAATTGTGTGGCATGAGTTGGAGTAGGAGACAAGTGGCTTTTGCTGAAAAACACTTGAGGCTTTCTGCCATGTCATCTAATGGAAAAGGCATCAGTTCGATTAATGCCACCTCGTTGCTTCCATTGTCATAATCATATTCTTCCTAGTAGTACTCATACTTATTTCATATCGTACTTTCAAGAGATCAGATTTGAAGGAGGCTGTGCTCCCTACGAAATACCTTCACCAATTTTTTTGTAGTTTTTATTAAGCAATCCAACGTCTCAAACTCTAACACAACGACCAAAATTTAAGCGAATAGGATGCTCTGTTGAACTTTTAATAAATGAGATAAAATACATAGAAAGTTACACAGAAAGAGTGCCTCAAATTAATTTTTAAGTTAAGAATTAACAAGATAAACCTCAAAAGTTATTTTTTATTATTTGTGGCCGTGATTGCTGATATTAATTGCTGTAATTATCTAGTTGAGTTTTAAAAACAGCACGAATTAAAAGCGGCATGAGTATATTTATTGCTTAACATGATCTGCTAAATTACTTTAATATTTCAGTTGCATTAATTTATGATCTTTCTAGTTGGGTTGAAGGGTTTTCTCATTCGCATAGTTGAAGAGCATGTAGCCCACTTTAAATCACTAATTAATTAGAGGATGAATTCTAACAAAGCACACTATTGCAAATTTTATCAATATATTGACATGATTTTATTTTTCGCCGATGATTGTCGTATATCACCTATGACAGTACTTAACCGTCCCTTAGTTTCATACCCCATAAAAAATAATAAAACATTTTGTATGAAACGATTTTCAAAATAAAAAGGCACGCTAATTTTGGTTGATAAAATACTTTCATTCAATCTCACATGAACACGAACCAACTTGTGTTTTTATATTGTATTTTCCAAACATCTAATCTATTTTATTCATTCAACATCCAGACAAAGAGACGTCATCCTGTTCGATAAATGCAAACAACAACAAAGAAATGCACCTTATAGACTATTAACGTCGACGTGCTTCTGAAATACAGATAAAATTTACCCATTGACTTACCCTGAAAAGTAATTTTTACATACCCACGCTAAAATAAGAACAAGATTTTTCTAACAGTTTAAATCCAGTCCGTCGTCCTTTAATAAACCGCATGACAAAACACAAACCTAAACCAGGTACGTACACACTACACACATGTATATATACAACAATTTGATAAAAAAATTCGTTTTATTATTCTGAAATTATCCAAACGCTCGTTGCTCAGCTAAATTAAAATATAATACAGGGCTTGAAAATACACCGTTGTACAACAGCATTGTAGCATTGTAGCAAAAGGGGGGAGTAAATGGGATTCTGAGTAGGTAGCACTACGCCAAGTACAGTGCTTGTAAAAATACCTTTCTCCTCTCGACTGCAGCAGAATAATAATACGTAGACGCGGTAGGTTGCATGACGCAAGCATAAATTTTATCCACAAACAATAATGATAATAATGGACATGAACAAAAGTAAGCATGCATTATTTAGCAAGAATCATCCAGATCCACGTGCCAATTGAACGAGTGCTAGAATAAATAAATAAAGAACTCAATTTGACGATGATGACTGTATACATTAAAACGATAGGAGACAGTGATGCTACGAAAACTCAGTTTTTTGACGTCTTACATCAAAATGTGGCACAAGGTACGAGACAAGCAAGGATGGGGTTGAATTGGTCGGATATTCCTACAATATCGATAAATATAGGGGTGGATGATGTGAAACAAACTATGTGAATCAGCAGCGAGCAGGTTTTCTGGGCAAACGTGTAAGCTTAGGTGAATCGAATTAAAAAGTGCTTTGTCCCATTTTCCGTGTCGGTCTTTTTGGCATCGTGCGTCATTATTATTGTTACTGACCAGATACCTACCCGGTACACCGCGAGCGCCTACCCTCGTCTCCCTATTGACGTTAGATAAAAAGAACAGGCACGAAAGCCGTTGGATAATCAATTATACGCATTGTGCAACCAAGCTCACCAGTTTTTAATGAGTTGTTTTCACATTTTTCTCATACGATATAATGTTTTATTATTAACAAATTTCAAAGCGAGTAGGAGCTTCTTTTTGTTTGTTTAACTGGCCGCTGTGAACGTGTAGATCGCTCACTAGTTTTCAAACATACGGCATGAAAGAGAGCATGCATTGTCTGTGATACCGGTGCCGTTATTGTATTCGATACAAATTTTTGCTAAATGACGCCAATTTGCATGCTAAGCCTCAGCTTAAACCTCATCATCATGTTCGTTGTTTCGTACTTGGACCGAATCTGTGAACGAAGCTGAGCTGGGGCTCCATAAATCTGTGCAATATCTCACTCACACATGACATCAAAAGTGGTTGGGATACATATACGTGAACGGAATGCCACACTTATTGTAGAAGCGCATCTATTCTTGCTGTTTAATCTTTTCCCAGATATATAGAGCTAACTGGCTGGTTGGCCTACAGGAGTGAGTGAGTGAGGATTTTGATGTCACTCTTTTCATAATTTGGAATGTGTTTAACTGAAAACAGGCAACAAAACAATGGACGTGTAACGAGCCGAAAAATAGGATACAACAATTCTGACAAAACAGATGTGCCCAATCTGCCTAACTGTCAACAGACTCAGAACAAAACGCATAGAGACTGTTGTAGGTATATAAACGGTATTATGTCAAACTGTAGCAGACGGGATTTTATTGTGTGTGTATTATCAAATTTTCACAGGTTGAGTAAACAAATCTGAATGTTGAAATTTTCATGCTAATATACAAGTTTTCTTAGACACATGCTTTATACTTTACCATGAATATGAATACTTTTTACTGCATACTGCATCGAGAACGTATTTTCCAAATAAATGTGTAATAAACAAGGATGCCATGTATAAATATATTTTACATAGATATGTCTATTTTGAACGGTTCTGAGACAAGAGTTTGAGTTTAACAGAAGAATAAGGCAGAGAAACGAAGATCTTTTGAAACGTTTTGAAGATTGTTAGTCACGAGAACGGCAAAAGTTTCGGTTCCTTTTATGTTCGGAATTCGTCTCCCCGGGAGTCTGGTCATGGAAGATATTTTACGTGTACTCCCAACGTTTATGGAATTTTTCAAGATGTGGCTTTTTTACGTTACATCACATGCACAGTCTTCCAAGTGTGGGTAGAAAATAAGTATAATACAGATTACAGCCAGTGATAAGGAAGGGGAAAACCAACCAGCTTCTTTCCAGTTTAGACAAACTTTTCATCCAACAAGAAAGTAGACTAGTCACAACTCACCATCAGCATCGCGATGTAGTGCTGGAGCAATAGGGGGAAAGCCATGCACACATGCCTACTGTGTAGCTAAAGTACGAAACAAGAATAAAAATAGTGCACGTTTCTGCTTCATCACTGGTTAACATTACGCTGGAGTTTTTACACCGAATTTCTTGTATGTATTTGTAGCGAGCAGAACTTACATAAAAAAATTTACATCAAATTTAAAGATCTGTCATCCATCACACATTTTGAACAATATTTCTATTTGTATGTCATTTCCGTATTTTCCTGGAAAATTAATGCTTTTACCCTACCGGCTGGGTAAAAATTGTTTAATTTATAGACACAATAAAATTTATGACACATGTATATGCATAAGTAAGTTCATAACTGAACAAATTATTTGGGCAACCAATTACCTTATAGCAGTATTCCCAGCTCAATCAACAATTTTCTCAATCTGGGAAAGATCGTAAAATATTTATTAATATGAGTAAATAGATAAACATCAATATGATCACACGATGATTTCCAAACTCTCAGTTTTTCCGTTAAACAAACATGATTTTGAAATAAATGACATATTTCAAAGTAAACCTTTCGGAAGAGTGGTTGATGATGAAGAATAAACCGCCTGAAGTAAAAAAAACTAGAATCCTGATTCCTCCCTACCATCATCATCGTCAGTATCGTAAATGCAACCATTTCCCTCATTTTGAATACTTTCCTGCATGTATATAACCAATGCTGCACAGTATGCAATGCAGCATTTCTTCACTTCCCTTGTCCTCCTCTCTCATCTCATCTCCCTTTTCCTAGTCTCCGGTTACTTTCTACGCTTGTGAAATGAAATATAAATTTGTTCATTCACTTTGCTAGTCAACCCGGTATATACGTCTACTTTATATGCTTTGTATCCAACATCCATCCATCGATAGTCGTTCCTTTCTTGTCTGTGACAGCTTCTTTCTCCTCAGTTACTGTTACCTCTCACGACTCAATGATTCCATTTTCTGAGATTCTCCTTTTATTATACCAAAAATTCCCCAGTGGGCTCTACCCACTTGAAATTGATGGAAAAAGACAGAAACCTGTTCAATTCGGAATTCCTTCATCATCGTCCTTCTCGCTTTCTACCCTGATGCATATACTCAGTCAGAATCAGCGGTACGTCAACACCAACAGACCCAGTTGGTTTGGTTGGCTGCGCTGGCATGAAAACACAATACAGGTTTTTTTTATACAAGACTAAATAATGGTGTGGATATTATCAAACTGAAATTACATAACAGTCAGATTGGTGTTAACAAAATGAGAAAACTGATAGAATGTGTGCGTTCAACTATGTATCCCAAGAAGAAAACGCAAAAAAATGCTATTTTCAGTTACACAGTTTTATGTGTCTAGAGAGAAAGCTTTTTATGACAGGATCGGACTCACTGCACAAAGTCAATTGCACACCATGGTACAAGCCAAAAACGAATTTAGATTTTTTTTTTATTACTTGCTCTCTAACGTGTTTACTAAATGATGATAACCACAGATTCTTCATTAAAGTTGGCATTGATGAAAATGTGTCTTGTCTCGGTCATGATTCCGGGAAAGTTGATTATTAATCCGGTTTTGTGATACTATACTAATACACACAACTTTGTATTTGTACAGCAGAAGCAGAGCTGTCATTCAAAAATATTGGCACTGAAATTACTCTGGTTCCAACCGGAAATCGAAATAAACACATACATATGAACCGATGACAAAAAAATTCAGTTAAAGTTCAGATGGAACCATAGGTAGGCACACCTATTGTATTTTCATTTTACCTCAAGTGTTCGTGTGCCACTAGCAGCAGCATTAACAGATAATTATAATGTCTTCCCTCTGAAGTTACAAATAAACGTTACGTGTGGTAGAGGAGAGATGAGATGAATAGCAAATGGATACGATCTAGCATTCTGTATTTGTTGATATTGTACATAACGCCACG
>JAHZNB010000066.1:0-10035 GCA_027744295.1 Callyntrura guangdongensis | reverse complement strand
GACATTAGCAGTTACCCATGGCAAGCTGGACTTGTTCGGAAGGGAAGCAGCTTTCCATTTTGTGGTGGATCTCTAATCAATTCACAATACGTTTTGACAGCTGCACATTGCGTTCAGTTGTATGCATTTCATTTTTTTAACATTCATAAAACCAGTCAAAACTGCCATAATCTCAGATTATAAGGGTGTTCTGATATTTCTCCCTTTAAAATAACTTATAGACGAACACCGTATAATCTGGAAATTATTTTTAACGTAACCGACGTTGGAAGCGATGGTGGTCGCCTCATGGAAGTACGACGAACAGTAGATAATATTTTGATACATAAGAGTTATTCACGTTTGGATTATGATGTAGCATTGATTCGGCTCAGTGAACCCATCGACATAACAGGAAAAGAGGGCAAACCAATTCTTCCTGTCTGCTTACCAACTGAACACGATCTACATAAAATGTATATCGGACAAAACGCGACTGTGACAGGATGGGGCTACACATCGGAAGGTACTTTCAAGAAACATCTACTAACCAGATATTAAAATGTGCAAGATGAATCAGGCTTTTTTCATTTATGATCAAACTTGTGCAGGCGGAAATGCATCCTCAATTTTGCAAAAGGCTCAAGTTGAAATTATTAGCACCGAAGACTGCACCAGTTATTACCCAACGATAACAGACAGAATGCTGTGTGCTCACACTCCGGGGAAGGATGCATGTCAGGTGGAGGATAATCGAAATATTCAATATTATCTCTTTGCTTTTTACATTTTCATGGTTAAAAATCATGGTTAAAATTTAGGGAGACTCTGGCGGCCCTCTACTCGTTGAGGAAGGAAAAGCTGGAGTTCCTTTTGACAATATACACCTGAATTCAATTACCCGTGCTCGCTATGTTCAAGTTGGAATCGTCAGTTGGGGACAGGTAGTTGTTATTTCCAGAAAAATGATGGTCAACATGTTGTGTTGATTTGCTTCATAAGAATTTACTCATGAAACTTACTCATCTTTATGTATAAATAATTTTGCTAATGGTCCCATTTAGGGATGCGGAGTTAAACCAGGAGTGTACGCCAGAGTTACAGGTAAACTTGACGGTGAAATTTCTATCTACATAATATACACTCTCATTTTATATTCATGTGCGTATTATTTTTGTACCTACTTTGTGTTCAAGTTGGAATCGTCAGTTGGGGACAGGTAGTTGTTATTTTCAGAATAATGATGGTCAACATGTTGTGTTGATTTGCTTCATAATTATTAGAATTTACTCATGAAACTTACTCATCTTTATGTATAAATAATTTTGCGGATTTATTATTAATATTAATATTATTAATATTAGGGATGCGGAGTTAAACCAGGAGTGTACGCCAGAGTTACAGGTAAACTTGACGATGAAATTTCTATCTACATAATATACACTCTCATTTTATATTCATGTGCGTATTATTTTTGTACCTACTTTGTCTCCTCTTTTCTTTTTTTGAATATTCATTAACTTACGACTGAACAACTGCTAACCTGGTAAATTCTACAACGCATTGGTCATACGTGACACAGACAAAATGCGGTGTATTTGTAATTCCTGTTAACCACTTTGTTATTCCCGTCTCTAATATTTTCTCCTGGTTTCACAGAACTGATGAGATGGATTACGACGAATACAAAGGATGGTAGCTATTGTGCCGATGCGTAGGGATTAGTGGTTAGTCATGATGACAAAGATATGTTCGTGTGGCCATTGTTGGAAAAGAAAAGGAGGCCAGTCACATCACTGATTTTTATTAGCTATAATTACTCAAATTAATATTTATATTTATTTATTTATGTGTATGAATAAATGTAGGTGTACATTAATTCCTGTTAACCACTTTGTTATTCCCGTCTCTAATATTTTCTCCTGGTTTCACAGAACTGATGAGATGGATTACGACGAATACAAAGGATGGTAGCTACTGTGCCGATGCATAGGAATTATTGGTTAGTCATGATGACAAAGATATGTGGCCATTGTTGGAAAAGAAAAAGGAGGCCAGTCACATCACTGATTTTTATTAGCAGCCATCGCAGTATGTAATTATTTTTGTAATTAAGTATAAAATAATTATTTTATTTGACGATCAATATACTTAGCGAGGAAATAAAAAACGCAATCATACTACGACAACAAAACATTATTGTGTACTCGTTTTTTATATCTACTGCATGTACAAACATTTTCGCAGTATTAACATGGCGATGAAATTGATGCATTAACTCTGGTTATCAAAAATTTCCAACTGTCAATATTTTAAATGTAAAAAATGTCACCAAGTTACCTGGAATAGAATTTGTAATGTAAACCTAAAAGAAAATTTGTAACAAACATGAGGTTAAGCTATTGGCATTTGATATAAAGTGTCACAGTTGTAATTAAATCTCTTAGGTCATGATGTCTGCAAAATTGCAGAATGCAAACGTTCAACGTTCATAGATGGGGAAAAAAATATGTTTTTAGAATGGATGAGCCAAATCTACAAATACTCTGGTGTGTACATGGGTGGGTTTTATTATTATTGCCATTATTTGAAGCAATTAAGTAAAAACAAGTAGTGACCTTGCATGGTTTCATGTATATCGGTACCAAAATTTCATCAATTATCATCTCTATATTAATATTGTCATCACTGCAGGGGTTATATTGACTAAGGAAACCCAATGAAAGTGTTTTTCATACCCATGTCATAGTCATGCCAAACTCTTATGACGAAAAGTGTATCAAACAAACATGGGTACATTATCGTACATTATGGTATTTTACAACTCACTTGCGTGATGCAACTTTCACAAATTTCCAAGTATATACTAACTAGTACTTACTATTCGTAAAGGATCAACAGCATCGTAAACTGTACAATTTCAATAATTGTTACATGAATCTGAATTGGAGGCTCCTGACTACGAGATATGATGTGCAACAAGTATCCTTTGTTAAAATGTGCACCACAACCACCCGTTTTGCTAAACGTATTACCGAGATAGTATTATTGTGTCGTAAATCCATTTTATTATTAGTATTTCTTGTTTTATCCAGTTTAAATCTGGTATGGACCGACGACAATGAATATACCCGATTAGAATCCACATCACACGAGAACCATCACAGTTTTCTAAATTGCTGTGGGTATAAAAACAGTTACTTTCGTTTATTGGGCGGCCATCAACCAGACACAATAATGGGACAAGTTGTTAATAAACGTTTTTTTCTCTTCCGATTTACACAGCTTGTGGTCAATTTACTCCAGTGGTGAGAACCATTGATGGATTCACAGTTAAGGACGCCGAATATCCTTGGCTTGTTGGAATTGTTCCAGGGCGGGGTTCACCCAATAAACCATTGTGCTATGGAACGCTAATAAGTGATAGACATGTACTCACTGCGGCATCATGCATTCAAAAGTACGAACGTATCTGTAATTATATTACCATGCATAACGGCATTCAATTTTATTGTGAGTAGACAGTTAAAATGATCGTATAAAATTTTCTGCCAGAAAGAGCCGCTATGAAATAACAGTTTTTTTATACGGACGAGGCATTTCTATGAGACGTCGTCGCTCCGTTTTAAATATTTCCATACACGAGGACTACTATCGAATATACCATGACAACAATTTGGCGTGTACAAAACCAAGTTCTCCAACGATCTCAGATTCGTGCTCGTCGCATTCTCCCCGCAACGCGTTTTCAGGAGTACCATACTCAGGTATATACAGCAGACTAATGTTTTCATTCTATCGAATATACCATGACAACAATTTGGCGATTGTTACATTAGCCCTCCCATTTAACCTGGAAAATAGTCTGATAAATAAGATAAGCCCAATATGCATACCAAACCCTTACGTGTTTTCCACGCGACTGGATAAAATGAAGGGTGTTATGGTGAAAAGGCAGGACTACAAAACAGGCATGTTGTATACAAAAAGTAATGATACGCTTAAAAATGAACCAAATTAAAACATTGATCTTTTAAACTGTCAGTTTTGATTGCAGATCCCAAATATTACTTCGGCTCAGGCATCACAAAATTGCAGAAAATTAGAAATGCCTCTTGCTCAAATATTTTTAGTGAACGACCAAACGACAAAGCCTTGTGTCACGATGGAAATCAAAAACCTGCCTGTTATGTAAAAAAAACAGAGTAATAAAAAGCAAACGCGATAAAATATTTATAACAACACATTATTATTGTGCGTTGATTTTTAGGGAGATGAAGGTAGTCCTTTGATAATATCATTGTCTGAAACTCAAGTTCCTGTGGCAGTCGGCGGAAGACATTACGTTTTAGGCGTGTACTCTAAAGGTTATGGATGTGCAGGCTTTCAAAAGGGAAAGTCAGGTTTTGATGTATCTACAAACATTTTAAGTAAGTCAAAATGATACCATGAATTTTTCATCAAGCCAAACCGGATTGATGCAGCAATTGGCTTCGTTACCTCAATACTTTTTATATTGTCCAGTGTGCACACACAGCCGTAATATATCTTACTCCTTTTGTCAGGCTCACTTATAGTTAGGCATATGCATAATATTTCCTATAATAATGATCAACAATTGTAGTAAATTTGGCTTTACCACAGAACATACAGACTGGCTCATTCGGAATACCAGGGATGGATACTTTTGCTCATGAATAATTTATTCAGTTATACTGTTGGACAGATATAAAACTATATTGGACAAATATACATTAATTATGAAATGTTTTAAATTTTAAATTGCAATAAATGCCGTCATTAGGCATATTGGTTTTAAAACAAGTGTTGTTCTAATTTGATCAAGTGACCATTTGTCTTTTTTAATATAACATCATGGCACAGTGGAAATTTGGAAGCATTTTAGTAGTTTTGGGAATTTTATATGTGGGTCCAAAGGGGAGTGTTGTGTGCAATACTATAATGGGGGAGACGTTGCTACTTCCGTTAAGAAATACAAGGGAATCCAATTGTGGTAAGATGCAAAATTAGGATGTTAGCATTGGATGCGAATGAACGTTTTGTAAGTTGACTTTACTGTTTGTGCTATAATTTCTCCACTTTTTAAAGAATGTGGAAAATTGACGAAAAAGGTGGATGATGAGCGTTTGGCTAAAGTGAGAATTCCAGGAGGAAGAATCCCTTGGCTGGTAGAGCTTGTTGCTTCATTTACAAACGATGTGGACGAATTTCGGCTTTGCTTTGGGACGCTGGTCAGTCTACAAACGGCTGTGTTTCCGGCCAGTTGTATAAATACGTAAGCATTTCCAACTGAAATATTTAGCAGATTTATGTACCTTTGATCAAGTGGTCAGGTTCTTCTAATTTACCCTTTCTACATTCGTGTTATAATTACAGCAACGCAAGGAAATTGCCTCATGTTAGACTACTCGGTTTAGACACAAAGAAAGACTCTGTTCGGGAGATCTCCAACGTGATAGTGCATCCTAACTATAGACGAAAAAATGACAATGACATTGCTCTTGTAAAATTGAAGTATGTAATTGATTTTAATCAAACCAAAGTAGTTCCGATATGTCTACCACCTAAAAGTAGAAGTAAAGTGTACCCTGTCAAATATCCCCAACAACCCAAGGAAATAGAAGAAGAAAAGAATGTAACCTCATTAACCGGAGCCATATGGAGTGAAAATAATGGATTTGCTGACAGTTATGAAGATGATGATTCCGGTCGAACTCGACCTTGTCTAAATCCGAATCCTCCTTGCGAAAAACGTCCGTGTCGACCCTGCCCAACAACGAGACGACCCAACAAAGTTGTAGTCACACCCCGTCCTCCCCCACCCCCACAATATATGATAGATAATCTTGTAACTAAAACGTGGCTGTATAGAAAATCTATAGGCTATGAATACAGTCAACACTTTGGACGTTTTGGAGTGGAACGGATGAATGCTAGCAAGTGTGTCTCATTGTTTCCGGAAATGCTTCAGTCTAAAGTAGCTTGTGTTAAACAAAAAGAAAATAAAGATATTGTGAAGCAAAACGGAAAATTTTTTCAGCAGGTTAAACTTGTCATATATTGGAAACAAGTGTACATCATTATAATAAATGGTGAGCAACAGTTTTTTTTGCTTTTCAACAGTTAAGCCTTGGTATGCCACTTATGATAAGCAACACTACTCTTGTCAAAGGAAAACCTCAGTCAGATACAACAAAATATTTTTTGGAGGGAATAAGAGCACCCGGCAGTAGTGGAGGAATACCTTTGTTAGATTCTAGACAAAATGTTGTTGTTCTGTTGAAAATTGATGGTTAGTTTACAGAAATAAACACGTAGTAGTAAATATGTATTATAGGTTCCTCGATTAATCAATTTGGCAATTTTTTTTAGATTATGCTTCATGGATTCGAGAAAATACCCACAAAGGACATTTCTGCAAAGCCTAAATGTATGTTTTACACCGTGCCATCCACCACTCACTCAGAAGTTGAAGTAAGTAAACACAGCGAATAGAAACACGAAGATTCTGAGCAAATAGTCTGCTAAACTGCGTCTGTTAAATTATTATAAATTAGTTTGTGTCGTAACCGTAATATTATAATCATAGAACATTTAACTTGATGTGCAAATTAAATAAAATGTACCACCCACTAACACACCCTTACCGTGGTATTTACTACCTCAACTTTTTGCAAACAAAATTTTAAAATTCACACATCAACCCAACTAAATGATAAACAAGTACCAGCACACTGTTCTTCCACTCCCACTAGAGGTAATCTAATTAAAATAATTAATTTTTACTAAACATGGCAAACTACAACTTTATAATAGCGCTTACCTGGAGAATAAATTATGCTGAAGCTTAGTATTGTTAGATTTAAAAACCCAAACTCTTGGGTATCGTGGCTTGACTTTCCTCGGGCTACTGTGCTGTAATGTATTAGGTTAGATAATTATTTTGTAGGTAAGCCAAATCGGTACTTGATAATATGCAACTGGTTAAACGGAAANTTTTGTAGGTAAGCCAAATCGGTACTTGATAATATGCAACTGGTTAAACGGAAAAATCTCACGGTTGTTTTTGTTTCACTCTATATGAACGATAAGTTACGTCCATTCTCCTAGGATTGGTAAACAAAAGATACCTACCTACATGTACGTTTCAACTGTGCCAAAAGTCTTGCACAAATCCGTCCTAAAGTAAATGTATCATGGGAAAATTTTCCAAAAAAAACTTCAGAAAAAGGAGTTGATAACCTTGAGCAGTTATGCAATCCTCTTGGTTTTATTGTTAGTGTGATGCTTTACACGGTGATGTGGTCAGTCAGTATGAGATTGCTGAATGAACAAACCTAGTTTTTCTGGAACACAGTTTTAGTTACAAATTTTCAAGTTTTATGGCAGAGTAGTGTACTGTGTAAAAAAGGTCAAAGAATTGAAAATGCTAATTTTTGTCTATGCAAAATGGACAATGCCACCTGGCAAAATAATTTTGTTGATTTCAACAGTTCAATTACTGTTAGCGGCATGCCAGCAAATGCAAGTGGAAAAACCGAAACTCAACCCTTGTAGTAAGTTTATATGCCTGACCTTTAATTTTATCTTACTTTTCAACTACCTATTAATATTTTATTGTCCCATTTTTAAAAAGCCTGTGGAAAATTGACCAACGTAGAAGCAGCCAAACACGGCAACTTTCCATGGACAGCAGCAATCGTTGGAAAATATGACGCTCAGAACGATCCTATATGTTGGGGCAGTCTGATAAACGATCTTTATATTTTGTCAGCAGCTCATTGCACATCACAGTAAGACTTTGATTGTCTTCAGTTCTTGTTTTAAAAAAAGATTGGCTAATTTCAAAATCCTATCATAAATTGCAGGTTTACCTCCATCGACATTGAAGTTGTTTTAAATTTTCACGATAGCAAGGAAAATCCGCGGAGATCTGTGGCAAAAATAAAAAATCATCCTGGCTTCACCGTCGGAAAGTTTTCGTATGATAATGATATTTCTCTGTTAAAGCTTAGAGAACCCGTAATCTTTGACAGTAAGGATCCCATTCAAATGTATCCTGTGTGCCTTCCTCCGAAACCACCGCCATTTTACGAAGACGCCCAGTTAAAAGTTAATTACTCACGGTGGTGTACAGATTGCAATTTTCCTGAATATCCTGAAGAGCGAAGTATGGTAATGAGTCGGTTTACAGGATATGAAATTGGTAAAGTAAATACTCCTCAACCTCAACACATCAATCATATCATGACTTAAATTTAAATTAAATTAAATTTGTATTTAATCATCCAATTTATATTGAAAAAGTTAGAGGTTTCCCGTACTGGGTAATGGCGCACACATTTGACAAAACCAACATTTTTACTTTAAAAAACGACACGTGTACCAGTCTTTACCCAAATCGAATCAAAGCTCAGTTTCTCTGCGGGGAGGTGAAAAATAACAATGATCCGTTGCCATTTATACGCAACGCTGATCTCAAAACCTTTTGTCATGTAAGTTGCCATTTTTAAAACGGCAATGAATATTTTGCACAAGTCTAAATATTTTATCAATTTGCTGGGAGTAGTAATTAATAATGTTAAATATTTTGAATGCTACAAATGCTGGTTAGAGAATGATGAATATTAATTACATGTCCGTATCTATTACAATGAAGATGAATAGAAGATCAATAAACTCTTTTTTGTTATTGCCGTTTTTTAAGGATGATCCGGGAAGTCCATTGATTCATTTGCGGAAAATGAAGCGCGGATGTGATTCCGACTACGGTACAACAAAGGAAAAGGCAAAGGTGCGCTTTGTACAAATAGGCATTTCATCCGATCAAAAGGACTGTATGGTGCATTATGAAAAGCCGGTCCTATTGTTCACCAGAATACAAAGTAAGTTTGGGATTGGGAGTTGCTGGGTAAAAAAATGACATGACAATTATGACAACGAAGGCGACGATTTTCAGCTTGTTCATTATTATTCCATCTTTTTGTTCAACACACTCTCTATAACTATATTCATAACATGCTAGGCGTCCACCGTCTCTCCTCGATTTTTATGACTTTATCAGTTTCTATCTAATTAATATTCGCTAATTGTCTGTGTTTTTCACAGGATATGTTTCATGGATTATGGAGAATACGAGCGATGGAATATACTGTGAAAACAGTCCAACCAGTCTAATTTAGATGAAGTTTTTTATTTTAAAATTGTATTTAAAAAAGGAAATCAATATATGATATTTTTGACACGTACACCAAAAACAAGAAATAAAGTGCTACTATTTTTACAAAAGAAAATTTCTAGATATGTTTACTGTATTTTAAAAATTATATATAAATAAACTGCCAAAGCATTTGGTGTCGTCAGTTTGAAATATTAGACTGTGAGGTTAACTAGAATTTTTTACTGAAATTCTATTTTATATCTTGTAGCACAGTTTCTGTATCAGTAAAGGGCTTACGTTCTTGTTAACTAGAAAATGGAGTTAATATTTAAGTTGGTTGTATTTTGTTGCATGACGTGGACCTGCAATGCATTCAGAAGCCCATTTGACGTATGCATACATTATTACAAGAAATAATCCTGTACTATTTACCATTATAATATACTTTGGGTAATCCAATCAAATATTTTCCAAATAGAAAGCCTTATCACTTCCATATGGGCGACTTATGAGAGCAGAAATGGGTGGAATGGTGTACAATCCGGAGGAGACTGAACAATCTGACGATTTTCAGTGGTGGCAAGGGCTCAGCAGAAACAACACCATCAATTGCAGTAAGGTTTTGATTTTTTAGTCTCAGTTTGAATGCGAACGTTGTGTGATTTCTTGCTATTTTTTTAAAAAGAGTGTGGCCAATTTAAAACCAGCAACCGCGCTGACCGCTGGGAAAACGAGCGTGTTTCTTCTGTCAACGTATACCCTTGGTCCGTCAGTTTGGTCACGCCAGGTAGCATGTACAGCTACTGTGGAGGTAGTTTGGTAAATGACCGATATGTCCTAACATCTGCTTCTTGTGTGGACGGGTAAGAATGCTT
>JAHZNB010000065.1:0-10251 GCA_027744295.1 Callyntrura guangdongensis | reverse complement strand
TCGGCCACAACGACGGACAGGCTTCCCGAACAATTGAGGAGGAGTAGGTGCAACGGGCGGTCGTCTGGTCAACTGAAAACAAATAAATAAACAGTTCGCCTTGCCCACTCCAATCCATTCGTGGAAGAAAGAAAGAACGATGCACGACACAAATTGCTTGTTAGGGGGAAACGAAACTGTCGTCGTTAAAAGAATTATTTTATTTATTTTCTAAATTCGTCTTCCTCCCTTCATCAACATCACAAACAAAAACAAACAACAAATTAGATCACTCGAGCAAATGCTCACTACTCTCAAACAAAGCTTCTACAAATAACTAATGGGTGAAAACACTAATTATCTTTACTTCACTAATGCAACAACGGAACAATTAAATTGATCACGGGAAAAATATTAAATATTTTATTTTTCTCATATGCGCACACACGTCTATCCTCTCTGCTATCTCTCAGTGTTCCCCCGTGTCTTTTAGATGACAGTCACATTCTTTCTTGTTCTTTCTCTCATTCGCGCTGTCATTTCCTCTCCCCAGCTGGTGCATCTCTCTCGAGTGCAGATGGCAGCGGTGGCCTCTCCTGACACATTTTAATGGAAAGAGCAAATGATTGAGAATTTTAATCCGAATAATTTGTGCCCTTGCTTATCTCTTAAATAAAATTTATGGGTCATTGTAAAAAAGGGAAATAATTATGCCATAAACCTTAGAAAACACTTATAGCGTCAATTTGAAATATCGCAAATATCAATTGTCACAACAACTTGAACCTTGTACTGGTTTTTTTAACATGCGACGATGTAGATAATACTAGTCGACTTTTGGCGTGACTAAAATTATTCTTACAAATTCCAATGAATTTTCAAATTTGTTGGCGGTCAGGAAAATAATTCAAGTTAACGCTGGACCCATGCAATGAAAACATATTCCACACAGATTATATTATTCATAAGATTTATGTCATATTTTCGTTATTAGAGATTTATGAACCTTTCCTACCTATTACCTGGAAAATCTACAACAAATCTACAAATCTACAATACACATATGCCTACAAGACATTATTACGAAAATAGCATAACTAATAGCTACACCACCCAACACCACTCAAAAAAACTGCATATAGTCAACTTATGATAATAATAATAACCATCATCACTTTTAAATTTTAACATGGAATTTTGTATTTGATTTCTGCCAGAGTTAGCAGCCTGATTAAGGCCCATGTTAACCACTGTTTTCTGTTTATATAATTTAACTTTAGAGCTAAAGAGAATACTCCAACAAATTTGTACCCATAAAAAAGTTGGTACTAGCTTTATTATTATTACTCTAAACAGAACTTTGGTCACTGTATTATTTATTCATTCGGGGTTTTGATTAGATTGCTTCCATACCAATAACAACTAATCCCCCTTCATAGGATTTCGAAACATGTTACACAGTTGGAATTTTTNGATTATCAAAGTAGTATAACAGCCTGATCATGTTGTAAAAATACAACAAGCTAAATGCCCGTATGGAATTACATAACCCGTATTACCGGACAGCACCAGATCTCTTCTTTTTATCATAAAGATAGCAGATTGATTTGCCCAATTATATCAAGTACGAAAATATTGCGTTATCCATAAAGAAAAACCATCATAATGTTTTCAGTATGACGACTAATCCCTATTTTTTGCACAAAGTTCGCAAAACGATGTGCGTATGTATTAGTTTCGATTTCTTAACATTTTAATTCAAAAATATTTTGATGCTAGGACAAAGTATCTCCACAAGATAGTGAGACGACTACTAAATATTAAACCTGTCCGTCACCATTTTGTCTGTGTTGATGTTGCTTGAGCACGTCATGTATAGGTATGTATATTATGCGTTCAAATTTTTATTATTGAGGTACTCTGTTTTACATGCTGACATTCATTCCATGTCGATAAAGTTATCAAATCAACCCGACTTTCTGTCACGTATTCCATGAATTCCTTTACACAGGTGTATTTGGTTTGTCTGATTGTGTGATACGCATTGCAATTTTCTTACCAACATGTACCCAGTTACTTGCGCAAATGGAAAACGGACAATTAATACCTAAATGCGTCAATGGCGAAATATCCACTCGAAATTTCTATCTCGTAAATATACATAAAATGTTAATTGGGAAAGATTTTTAGTGACGATGATTGATGAGGAATTCTTACGTGCACGAGGAAAAATACAGTGTACTGTTTACAAAATGCTTCGAGTTGATTAGATGATCCCTAGTACCACCCAGTTTGAAATGTTAATAATTATTACCACGCAAAAGCATTGTGAAACAATAACAGCCATTCCAACGCTGATGACGTTAACGAGATGTTCCTTCTGGTGGAAGCTTGGGGTTATCGCTTGGTAGTCCGGTGATAAGCCGGTAGATCAATAAGGAGAGAACAAGGTTTGATGTTTGCTTTTGGTATTGAATATCAGTATCTTGCTGACGCTGTATCACCTCCTCGGGTAAATATATAAAGTGGGTTTGTACGATCGTTTTAAGTGTCAGTTGAATCCACTACATTGAATAGCATTGACATTGATTTTTTTTAGCCAGAATCGACAAAAACGTAACAATGAAAACTTTTAACGTGGCAATTTTATTAGCCGTTGGCAGCTGCCTTCTGGCTGGAGCATTAGGACAAACAAGTCCATCTTATGAGAAATGTTCCGAAGGGTCCGATTTAATTGTGAGTAAATTTTAATTCATTTTCGCCATAAGATTTCCTATTAAAACATTGAGAATATGTGTAACTGTTTATTTTATTGGCATTAGGATGACCCTGAGTGCCCCGAAGAGGATGGTCCCGGAAAACCAAAATATTATCCCTTTCCATACGACTGCAAACAGTATTTTGAGTGTACCAAGTAAGTTGACACGACGGTATTTAAAAAAACTAACTCAATTTCGTAAAAATTAACGTATACTTTTATTTTTCTCAGTGGTGACGCCCGTTGTATTCGGTGTCCAGAAGGGACCGTCTGGGATCAAGATCTGACCGTTTGTAATCATGAAGGGGCTACAAAGTGCACGACGGTTACTACTCCGGTGCCTACCACGCCAACAACTACTACTCCCACTACGACCACAACAACACCAACTACGACGACGCCTACAACAACGACGCCAACGACAACAACTCCCACTACGACAACTCCAACGACAACGACTACAACCACTACCACCACAACAACAACTACGACAACCACCACGGAAGCACCCACCACCGAGGATGACCCAATCAACTGGATTTGCCCAGAAGGTTACCTCGGGTAAGTCTTGTTTGATTGGAAAATGTTTTACCATTTTTATTGTTCATATGTATTTTCATTTTGTATTCGTTTTTACAGAACCATGAGACATCCGTATGACTGCAGGTTGTTTTACAATTGTGACCCTGGCAGACGTCCTTGTTTGTTTGAGTGTCAATCTGGTCTTTACTACAATCCTGTAAGGGCAAAGCGAATATAACTTTATTTCAAATATATAGCTGGAAATATTTGTGCAAATTATCCTAATTGTCTTTTACTTATTTCCACTTTAGGTAAATGACCAATGCGACTATCCCCGAAACGTCCCCGACTGCGTGGATGGCTCACCTCCACCAACCTCAACCACTCCCCGAATGGGAGCTGCAGCAGATAGCAGTGTAAACTACAGGAATCTTCCTCGTAACGACTTTGTCAAGACAGTTCAGCTCGTGGCTGACATGCTCCGAAGAAAGTCGAGTACTTTGGCGGACCCTTGTGACGCCTTGAAAGCATTCCTTGGAATCTAATAAGAATTACCGGATAGTATATTTTTGATTGTCGTTTTTCTAGAAATAATGAGATTTTTTACAAAATAAAAATTTAAAAAACTATGTATTTTCCCAAAACAGCAAAGTATGCTTGCAAAATTTTTATTTCTGTGTTTTCTACTCTCTCGTTGAGGTTCCGTTCCCAAGGCGACGTGTTCTTTACAAATCCTATTTTCCATGAAATGCGTATTAATAGTAAATAGAAAATATAAGTTTTGGTTTTTTCCTTGTCCACGTGGGGTTATTGGCTAGTTCGTTGTCACAATCGGTGTGTGAGAATGTGGGTAATGCCTGGAATCTACAACCAGTTTGGAAGTTTTCCATGATAATTAAAAACATGTCATGAATAATTACTATGACAGACATGTAAACACGAACATTTGTATTTTAATTGTTTTCACTATTCGATCAACACCCACTCAGTTTGTATCTAAATGGATACTTTATGTACTGTATGTATGGATGTACTGCATGGATACTTTATGTATGTATTTCTGTAGGCAACCCATTATTATTATAATTAAACCATTGTAACATTGGTAATGAAAGGCGTGAATGTAATAGTAAGTAACGGAATGAATGCATTTTAACATGCTAATAAATCCCCGGGTCAAAAATAACTGTCACGAGTGGATAATGATAACGGAAATAAGGGTCCAGTTCTGGTACCATAGACTCAGTAAAGGATGGCTAACTAATTTTGGGTTTCGTGTCTGAAATTTTGGTTTGGTGCCTGCTAGAAATGAAAAGCTAGTGGAAATATGTATAGGATTATTTTTAAGGCAACAGTTTCAAGCATCTCCTGAGAAATCCTAGTACCAAGAGTATCAGTAGGATCGAATCACTTTATAACTTGTTTAATGGGTAAGTAATTTTTTGTAATTGTACTGACTCCGTCTGTAAGTTGTAGGTTACGTGTCTGTAATTTCCTAGTATGAATAAAAATGCATTTTTTTGTAAAATATGAATAAAAATTAAAAACGTTTGTTATTTATGACTGTTTCATGTACTTATGGTATTCGGGTGCAAGATATATCCAGTACGAATTTATAAATGTGGCTAAAAATGCTCTTTTTATGTAATTTGTTCAAATACTGAAGCTTAGAGAACCCTTAAATATGAGCAATCTGAGAATTACTAATATTGTCTTCCCTGTTAATCACACAAGAATCTCATTCTACTCTCATATGCACATACATATATTATACTTAATGGGTAAATAATTTTTTGTAATTGTACTGACTCCGTCTGTAAGTTGTAGGTTACGTGTCTGTAATTTCCTAGTATGAATAAAAATGTATTTTGTTGTAAAATATGAATAAAAATTAAAAACGTTTGTTATATATGACTGTTTCATGTACTTATGGTATTCAGGTGCAAGATATATCCAATATAAATTTATAAGTGTGGCCAAAAATGCTCTTTTTATGTAATTTGTTCACATACTGAAGCTTAGAGAACCCCTAAATATTATGTGCAAGTGCATTCTGAGAATTCCTAATATTGTCTTCCCTGTTAATCACACAAGAATCTCATTCTACTCTCATATGCACATACATATATTATACTTGCAATTTATTAACTTTGGCTTCGAGGGGGGCATACTTTTTCTTTTATACAAAATACAAACGCTGTCAGCGTTGCTGGTACAATTATTTTGTTAAAGTACAAACAATACGTCCCCCACATCGCTCTCTAAGCTTGCAAAATACACAGATGTTATGCATGAAAAATTTACAAATTATACAGAAGATGTGTGTATTAGTGATTGCTTCATAAAAACTGGCAAAATACCAGACAACTCCATATCTCTACTTTTATCTCTGAGATAACATATTAGTTTGTCAACTATGTACATTAAGATATGAATATAACACCAGCGTTAATTAAGAAGACTTTTGCAAAAAGGTTTCAATACGAGGATTATCCCATTTTTATATTTTGCCCATATAATTTACAAATGTTTTAGAGGACGACCTATGTTAATTTTTTTCCTAATTTCCGGGTATCCCTCGTGATCTTTAAACACAGAAGAACCGAAAGTCGACATGGTAGAATGTCTGTCGTAATGATATAATGTTCGCGTTTTTGGATATTATTATTATTTATTGGCTTCAGCTTTTATGTAGGTAGTCAAGTGTGTACATTTTTGGCTAAATTTATTGAAACTACTGAGGTACTTCACCACAAATTGACGTGAACAACGACGCTGATTTAATGTCGATAAAGCCGTCATTAAAATCCTTGCATAGGTACGTCATGTGTAATTCCGCACATTGGACACTTTTTTAGCTGTTATACATTCCGCGTTTCGCTGCTTGTCATGAATACATACACTGCAGTTTTCTTGCAGTTCAATCTTTTTAATTGACAAGACGGAGAATAGCCAATTAATACCTAACTGCGTCATTGGCCAAAGAGCCACTTAAAACATTCCATTTGTCATTATTACACCAACAATTATTTTGGACTGATTTTTTTCAAATGACGGTGATTGATGAACCGAGGAAAATTTAATTGAACCCATGAGACCATTTGAGTTGATAATATGATCGATCACAATCTACAGCACAAATCTGCTAATCTGTCAATAATTAAGCACGAGTGTTGTGAAGCAACTCCCTTGATACAGCGACAGCGGAACAGTGGGGGGCACGGGGGTATAATGATAATCTGCTATATTGTCGGCTCCCTATCTTGTCAAGTTAAAGTCCAATTCCAGGGGGTACGTTACCCCCTTGTCGCCCGGTTCCGCAGTCTACGCCTCGATCCACTGGGGCTGGTGACGCTAGTGACGAACACTTTCTGGAAGCTTGGGGTTATCACGGGATTGTAGTCTAATAATAAATAGGTAGCATATACGCCGGATAACAGCAGGTTGGTTTTCGGTTTCTTTGCTGACGTCGTACCACGCTGCTATTATTTAAGGTGGAACTGAGCCATCGCTTTAATATTCAGTTGGATCCAGAACATTCGGTATTAGTTGAGAAACACGTCACGATGAAAACTGACAACGTTGTAATTTTAGTAGCCATTGGCAGCTTCCTCCTGGCTGGGGTATGGGGGCAAACAAGCCCAGCTTATGACACGTGCTCCGAAGGTTCCGATTTAATTGTGAGTAAACCCAAACTACATTTTGTAATAAAAATTATGTTCAATTGGTGAAAAGATGTGTAACCGTTTTTTGGCGATAGGATGACCCCACGTGTCCAGAACAGGATGGTCCCGGAAAACCAAAATACTTTCCGTTTCCTTATGACTGCAAACAGTATTTTGAGTGCACCAAGTAAGTAGGAACAAGATCGGTAAAAATTTCGAAAGCTGTATATTTTTAAAAGCTAACGGACATTTTCCGTTATTTTTCCCAGTGGTGACGCCCGTTGTATTCGGTGTCCGGAAGGCACTGTCTGGGATCAAGATTTGACAGTTTGTAATCACGAAAGCGCCACAAAGTGCACAACGGTTACTACTCCGGTGCCTCGGAAGCACCCACTACTCTTGGGGAAGACCCAATTTATTGGATCTGTCCTGAAGGTTACACCGGGTAAGGAAAGTTGTCAAGGTCTTCGAAAAAATTCTCCAAATGAAATTTTGACCTTTAATATTTTTGTGTCCCGTTTTCTAGTACCATGAGACATCCATACGATTGTCGGTTCTTTTACAACTGTGACCCTGGCAGACGCCCGTGCTTGTTCTACTACCACTACAACCACGACTACAACTACAACGACCACCACGGAAGCACCCACTACTCTTGGGGAAGACCCAATCTATTGGATCTGTCCTGAAGGTTACACCGGGTAAGGAAAGTTGTCAAGGTCTTCGAAAAAAACTCCAAATGAAATGTTGACCTTTAATATTTTTGTGTCCCGTTTTCTAGTACCATGAGACATCCATACGATTGTCGGTTCTTTTACAACTGTGACCCTGGCAGACGGCCGTGCTTGTTCAAGTGCCAAGAGGGTCTTTACTACAATCCTGTATGATTCCAACAAAATATATTTTGAATTTATGGTTGGTGCTTGAATCAGTTTAGCAAATTATATTTTTTTTGTGGACAACAGGTCATTGACGCTTGTGACTTCCCTTTCAACGTTCCTGATTGCGTGGATGGCGTTCCCCCGCCCACTTCCACCACCCCTCGCAGCACTGGAGGTAACAGTGTTAGTTACAGGAATATTCCCCGTGACAACTTTGTCAAGACGGTTCAATTCGTTGCTGACATGCTGCGACGGAAGTTGGACCCTCTGGCAGATCCTTGTGACGCCATGGAATCATACCTTGAGCTCTAATGAAAAAACATTCATATATTTTTTTATTTTGATTGCTGCTGCTTTTGTACAAGTATAAAAATTTTATACAAAATAAAAGTCACAAAACAAACAAAAATTACATTGGGAATGTTAGAACCAGGTTATGATCTTCGAAAGTCATATAGCGTCGTATTAAGTTGGTAAACCTTTAAAGGTTCCAATCCTGTCGTCCTATCACATCATATATGAAAAAGGCTGCATAAAGACCAGATATAGAGGTAAGGTAGGCATTAATTTTTATTTTATTTATTTTTGATAGTGATAAGCAATAAAGCAACACCTCGAACAGATAAAGCAGTAAGGTTACTTATTTCGTGTGCACACAGAATCGCCAAAACTTAAATTGCCACGACCTTGAATCGCCAAGACCAAAATCTCCAAGAAGCGAATCGCCAAGAAAAAAAATTCCAATTAGGACAGAATCGCCGAAAATATTTTAAAATTATTTTTCCACCATTTTATCGTTTTTGATGTGTTTTCATTAACTTAATAGATATAAGAAAATTATAGACCAGAAATCCTGACTTTCCTATTGGATTTATTTAGTTTATCTTTAAAGTACTATAATTCCTTGACAGTATTGTATTGTGTTTATTTAACGTGCTCATTTGTATCAGTACATAATAACTGATTTCCATACAATCACACGATGACAGTACTATATATTTACAATATAGTTTTACCTCCATTCCAAAATCTTTATCCATCTAAATACGTACTGCAAGTCGTAACCAAAATTCTTTCTTAATCGTTTCAAAATTATGTTAACAAAATCCTGTAGCTAATCAAATCGCAAGTGTTAATTACAATGTGTAAACGAACTTTTTTGCTATTTGACAGTAATCTGTTACTTACGGTCGTGTAATTTAAAAACCTACGATGTGTTGACATCATAGTCAAAGTGAGAAACAAAATTTACTTGCTAACTAATGTATTATGGACAATATGTAACAGTTAATATAAGTTTACTCATAACCTATTTTGTTTGTCATATATATCACAGCCGTAACTATTTCATTTGTTACAAACGTCACAACTAACTGCCTTTCTAAATTTTAAACCTAACCATAACTGTTCATGCAAATTGAAGAACTAACAACAATAGAAATAAATAGTAGGAATGGTTGACTCACCCTTTTTAACGAATGCTTTATGTTACCCACACCAATGCTACCAAGACACTTAATTTCAATGTATACAAAATATTGTCCACCAAAATCATACTACTACCCGTGAAGCAAGTGAGCTTACTTAGAATGTAATGGAATAGAATTTAATTTACGTGATTACAGGCGTCAGTCATTACATTGTCTGTTATTTTACTCTAAGACACCAGTTTATATTAACTGTTACATATTATCCATAATACATTAGTTAGCAAGTAAATTTTCCTTCTCATTTTGACTATGATGTCAACACATCGTAGGTTTTTAAATTATACGTCAGTAGTTAATAGATTACTGTCAAGGAATTATAGTACTTTAAAGATAAACTAAATAAAACCAATAGGAAAGTCAGGATTTCTGGTCCATAATTTTCTTATATCTATTAATTTAATGAAAACACATCAAAAACGATAAAATGATGGAAAAATAATTTTAAAATATTTTTGGCAATTCTGTCCTACTTGAAACTTTTCTTCTTGGCGATTCAAGGTCGTGGTGATTTAAGTTTTGGCGATACTGTCAGTGAACCACTTATTTATCGCATTAAAAACCAACAAGAGCAATGTGTCCATGCGTATTTGTATTGGCTACTTGCATTTACCTTTATGAATGGATATGAATGGAGGCAGTTTGGAGTTATGACTGCGACTGTGACATAAACGACATCATGCATGTGCCCCGTAATTTAAAACAAATAGTAACAGAAGAGTGTGGGCAGCTAGTAAACTGATTCGGATTGTGACGTCTAAATGTACGACCTCGTTGGTTCAACGAGAAGAAGATCGTGCCACTTATCATTGTTCATCGCGATTGCATGTAAATACATGGCAGCGTACAGCCCCGGCTCTACAATGGCAAGAAAGAAAAATATCATAATTATAGCAAAGTTATGCACCGGCTCAAATGGTTCAGCGTATGGCAGACCTGAGCGGCACACCAGTACCTCG
>JAHZNB010000064.1:0-10987 GCA_027744295.1 Callyntrura guangdongensis | reverse complement strand
CTCCTAATCCCTTTACCTATCCAAAGAACGTTGAACAATTCATTCAAATGTTGGATGAATTCAAAGCTCAAGTAACCATAATTTTGCACTTCTTCACTCGGTTTTTGTCACGTTCACATTTATCGTTTATCGTTAATGGTTAATTTTGTAGGACAGAGAAAAGCAGCAACATATTCCCACATTAATGAAAGGAACAAAAGGATACAAACAAAGTCAAATTATTCTTGCTAGAATTAAACCCTTCCTGCAGCCAACATATAAGGCTTGTACGGGGGTGCTTGTATTTCTTAATTTATTCCACACAAAACTTATCTAATTCAAAGGAATATAAATAGTAAACATGAAATTTTTGTGTTCAGCTCTGGCACAAGACTACAAGAAGGTTGTATGGAGAGCGCAACACGGTCTAGGAATAACTCACCTTCAAAAGGTTTCTAGGAAAATGCACTCTGAGTATATTATGCAGAGAAAGGAGATTTATTATCTTCGGGTACGTAAAATATTATGTATTTAAAAAAGGAGGTAAAATTTAATAATGTTGATTTAATAATGGTCTTGCTAATCATATAAATAGCGTGCGGTTCGCGCCAGGAAAATCGCTTTGGAACTCATGAAACAATCTAAAGAATTCGAAGAGACCTGCCTAAGCAAATATGAGTGGCTAACAGATTTTACTAAAGAGGCATTTGAAACTTTTCTAAGGGAGAATGATGAAATCACACAGAAAGCGGCAAAAAAGTAAACACTTTCAATACTTTTTGTGTATTATATAGTTTACGTGCATTTCACACTTTCCACATATGTATAAACGAATAATTTAATCAACACGAACACAATTTCTCCAATGAAGAGCTGAAGCAACGCTGAAGGAGAAGTTGGACAAAGCATTAGAAGTTCGTCAACTGAGCATTAACATTAACCAGCTGAAAAGTGACATTGTTGGAACAAATGAATCTCTCCGAGAGTGCAAATCTTACATGAAGTTTCTAAATGACATTAGTACAGAGATAATGAAAAAGGATGAAGAGGAAATTTATAGAACACAAAGGGTATAGTTTTTTTTATATAAAAAGTCTTGTTATTATAATTAAAGAGCTTATTAATCTTTAATGATAAGCTCTTTGATTAGAACTAACTAGAAATAATTCGTATGCAATGAATGAAATTGAATGATTTTTTGTAGCGTGAACAACAAGTAAAAGAAGAATTGGTTGAATACATGAAGCAAGGAATGAGTCTAAAGGAAGCAAAGCAAATGGTAGAAAGAAAAGCTAACGCCCATGTGGAGGAACAGGAACAAGGGAAATCCCGGGGGGACACTGAACCGGAAAGCGACGCCGGTAATAATTAATTAAATGTCTCAATTTGCGGTAGTCTATTTTTCCCAATGGGATGACAAATCTAGTGCTTATCCTTATTTATACTATACTTCAAAGCTGTTATTGGAGCTAGTGACAGTAGTGAATTCGTGGCAGACCTTGGCCGACTTGTTCGAAGAAACATAGGACTCCCCGAAGAGTTTACAGATCCTCCTCCAGAGCCTGAGCCTAAAGGTAAAAAAGCCAGGCGAGAATTTCGGCGTTTGAAAAAACTGCAAAAGTTTGCCCCACCAACACCGAATCAGATAGCAGCATCACTTGTAAAACGAATTGAGTCCAGATTGCACAATGTAACGGCACCGCATGAGAAAATAATTTATGGATTACAGCCGCCAAGCAAAATTGTAATGGATGCAGTGACTGGACACATGGATGATTTTGGAGAGGGTGAGCATATTTTTAAATACAATATTACAATATTTTTAAATACAATATTACAATATCTTGTCGGTAGGTGAGTATTTTACCACTCTGTCAGTGACATTTTAGAAACATGCTGACAAAAATTTAAATGTTTAAAACAGAAGATAAAGATGGCTATAATGAAACGTCATTAATAAGATCGTTGGAGCTGATTCCAGGAAATGAGGAAACGGACAAAAAAGAATTAGCCAGTATGTAACATGCTATAACAAATATCCTTTTGATAATATTACAAAATAAGTTATATTTATTATTATTATCTATTATTTTATTTCTCTGATACAAAATGATCTTCCTTTTGGAAACAGATTTGAGTTTCACCAGACCAAGTCAACTGTTAGCGATTTACTCTGATATGGAAGAAGCTAATCTTTCTTTAATTCAGCACTCCCAGGCCTCTGAAGAATTGCTGGAGAAAGTACAGCTTGAAATTTCCAAAACAAGAGTAAGGTTACCACGTGATTAGCAAATATCATGCGGCTTGGGTCTTGCAGTACAAAGTACCAAAGTACAGGAGAGCTGTTTTTAAATACTTGTTTCCTTCTGTTTTTTAAACACAGAAACAACTAAATCACCGAGGAAAACTCCTACGAGATGAAATATCCACCATGCAAGCCGGTATTGATATGGATGAGGAACGTGCTAAAGCACTTGGAATGCTATTCGAAATGTTTACCGGTGGAAATTATGACGTTCGAAAACAACAGAAGCTGTACAGAATTCTCCAAAAGCATATAACAAAAGTTTATCAAGCTGCAGTTGGTAATATACATAAAATACAACTTCGTACTCGTACATACATGGGAGGAAAACTGGCCAAGTTGATTTCATGCCCTTTTTATTTGCAGGAACTGTGGATCAGCATTTGAACCCAACCATGATGCTGACAAGCGTCGAAAAGAATTTTGAAGATTTGATGAAAGAAATACAGGCGATGCCAATAGAAGTTGTGCTCCAAATTTCTCGGGTTAGCAAATCTTTGTGTAAAATTGCCTTTAGGTATATACTTAAAAACAATTTTGAATATAAACCGTTGTCCCTTCAAATATTTTAATTATACTCCAGGAGCTAGATAAAGAACGCAGAGAAGTGGAATAGGCTTGAGCAAATCAACAAGAAAAAAGAAATGTATAAACAGAGAAAGTCACGGTCCATTGCTCGTGCGGAAGCACCAATAATTCAAAAGGTACGCACATCAATATATATTTTGGATGAAAAAGTAAAGCTACGTATATTATGTTCTCGTTTTAGTGTGGTGTATTTGTACACCAATCGCTGTAGTATTCGATTTTTTAAAATAAACGTTACATGTAAATACATATTAAAGTTACTTTTGTAACATTAATTTTAAACTATTAACAAAACAGAAAGGACGGCCTCTTCTTCCGCGTTCCCGTCCGCCAAAGACCATTATTAAGCTGTCTCAGGCAGAGCTGGAGAAGAAAGCAGAAGAGGATGAGTTCAACTACTTTTTTGGTCCTTGATTTGCTCTATTGCTTTATTTATTTTTACTCTACCGGGTCTATTAACTTGTTTATTGATTTTGCATATATCGTCCTAGCATGTATAATTACAATCAGTTAGTACAATCAATAAAATTGCTTGCCAAACATATTGACAGTTTATTTGTTAACCGACATTAAAATCTGTTTTTAATTATAACTAATGGGAACTTTTGTAGAAAAGATTTTTTCCTCATCAGCTTGCCGGTTTTGAAGTGCGCATCGTCTTCGGCTAAAATTGATTGGACACAATGCAACCTGACAAATCGTTATAATTGTTACAACAAGAAAATTTGTTTTGTGTTTGGAAGGTGCAAAATTTTGTAGTGCAGTACTGTTTGTAAACGGTTAAACGGTATATTAAAGTAAATTGTGATAGATGGCAACAGTGTACAAGTAATCATATTACCTCAGTCTCAAAGAGTTTTCCAAAGAGGCAATCGACATAAGACTTTCTAGGATATTTGCGTTTTGGATCAACATTATCTGGGGAGAACTGCTGAGAGGAAAATAGCTGAAATATTGCAGCAACTGTTGGTATTCCTATCTGGTCCAAGGATAAAGTACGGTTTTCTGAAACCTTTAAAATTGCAACACCAACAATTATGCAATTAGGGCAAGGTCGATTTTTCACCATCATATCACCATCACCTATCCTCATTCATATCTAATCATTTTTCTAAGTATTTTGCCGGTTGGTTTATAAAAATCATCAATGATTGAAAAAGAATGAAAAAAATTGTGGGATTTGAAGATTTGAAATTGATGAAATTTATCGCATTGCTACGTTATGGAATTAAATTAATCTACACACGAATTTTACTTACTTCCGAGTTGCATGTAAAAGCTCGAACACCCATTGTTTCCAGTGGATTAAGCTGTCGAAAGAGACCAAAGGTTGAAGTTTGTTTTTGGTTTTCTTCACTACCGTTTTCCGTACTCGAAAATGTTGGTACCACAGGTACTAAAGATGCTCCAAAATTTTTGGAACACTTGACAATTTCCATGTCTGAAACATTGTTCTAAAGAACAAATCAGATGTCCTAATCACGCATGTCCTTTTCATTTAAATAAATAACATTTAAATAACAACTTACCGGTTGCTTCTTATGTTTATCAAATAGGTCGGTGTAGCACTTTTGACACTTGACCTCGTTGAATCGTTGCTCTACTGCATTCATGTACACGCCTGCTCGTTCACAGTAAACCCATCCGGTTCTGGTGATTAGCCATCTTTTCAAGTTTAAAACATGTTATATTCTCGCCGTCAAACGGAGGAGTTGATTCTAAATTCAATATTTTATTCAAAACTTACAAACTTAATGCATTATCGTCTTTGGGAACAACTGCTTTCTCCTCTAGACCAAAAGTAGCCCATATTACGCAAACGACGACAATAAAATAGCAGCGCAAAGCACGTATTGAATAACTTTTCATTCTCGTATGGATTATAAATTCCAGTATAATAAAGCTTTTCCTCCATTTATTTTCTCATGGAAAAAGTTTTGTCAATCTTAAATCCTTATACTCTAGACAAACAGTCAGCAGGGTCTCAATGGTACGCGACAGATGAAATTCCTCCGGTTTAAATATGTATGCACCATGCCATAATACATAATCTTATCACTTGTGAATTCGTAGACTCAAGGTAATAAGCCTGATTTTATGAATAACAACTCATCAAGCTGTTGCTGATGCAGGCACAGCACAAAATCACAAAGCATCCAACCAACGTTGTGTCTGTTAGTGCTCAGCAAATTGCATTGTTCAGCTTGAAAGATTTGCTAGCTGCGTAGTCATAATATGTACGTAAAATACCTACACTTGATATATTTATAACACCTTGGGAAAAGCTAGTTGTCGAGTTATTCAGCAAATCCAGTTTCTTACTATATACCATATCGAACATCATCAATCATGAGTGCTTTAGTAAAAAAAAAATTTGGTGTTCAATACCACGTTGTGCAAATAAGCACAAAATCCAAGAAGCTGTTCATCAAAAACCCACACGACTGTTCACACAATTACACCCAAGACCTGGAACGATGTTGTTGAATGTTTTTAATTATTACGCAGTATTGCAAATGTTTACTTTTCAGCCTCCCAAATGAAGAAATGTTTCATAGACACATCCCATTTTAACCAAAAGTTATTCTTTTATTAGTTTTCCAACTTCACAATAAAATATTTTTATTTGTAGTTAGATACCTCATTACACAACCTTTCAGTCATACAGAGTAAAACTACGCAAAAATGAGGTACAGGTGGTTTCGTCAGAGAACAGTCAAGTATGACTAACAATACTTGCTTATCGATCTGAGTCGGTATATAGTTTAGGTATGCATCATGATTTTATCAGTACTTACTACATTATATGAACAGTAGACGGGCAATCAAAATCAAATACTTTTCGTTCCACAAATTTTCTATCCTACTATTGTTTTAAACAATTTGTTTACTCTATAAATATTTAAATGCAACATTACTAACTATTACGTTTATATTCTCTTAGAAGTGGCTGAAGCGTACTCCGATCCTGCCATGTTTCGACAAACCACAGTAAATTCATTAATGGCATCTTGAATAGCTCTTTTGTTCACCCTTTCTCTGGAAAATACAAAATTAGCTGTTAATACAAATAAAATTGCGCATTCTTAATAGGTTATGTTGCTTCAGCATTGGCATGAACAGAAGGAAATCCCTCTACAGCTAGAATTTCAGACAGCCAGGATCGCCACTCGGCCGTGAACACTTTATTTAATGCTAAAAGTAACTCTGAGAAATTGTGACAGCTGGAACGAGGGATGGCGTAGCCTAAATAGGAAAAAGTATAACACAAAAAGGAAATTAGATTGTTGGATATAGCAAAACCCTAATTTGTTACCTTCATGACAATGAGTTTAAATTGCAATAGAGACATAATACATGTAATTATTTCTTACCTATAGCCAGGACAATTTGACGAACCAATGCCAGTCCATTGGCTTTAAAATATTCTATTAGCTGGGGGCGCAATTCAGAAGCCTTAGGTAGTACTGTTGTTACAAGAAATATAGCAGCTTTTAAAACAGCCGATTCCATGCAAGTTAGAGCCCCAATGGCTGAAAATATAAAGTAGTAGGTTCATAAATTACTTTTGCATCAGAATATAATATTCTCATACGGATAGGTGAGTATTTATATTTGAATTAATAAACTTACAAAACAGAAGTATGCCCTCTAATCGAATTCCAGCTGAATTTACCATATCTACATTATTTTTAACTAGCTGAGCAATCAGTTGTAAATATGATTCCGTAAAATCGACATCACGATTATCTTTAACACGGTCACCAACCAGTTGATGTATTTCAGACAGAAAACGACATTGTGTCGCCATTTCTTCTTTCCCAAGCATTAGCATGGTCTATAACAATTAGTGACATAATAATTCACGACAAAATAAGTTATCGATGCTATTATTTGTATACAAGTACATGATGATGCCATCCAACTACCTGTCTGGCAAGTGACGTTGCACACATCAGAGGATTAATTCGAAACGAGATGACTACTAGCTGCATCGAATAATGGATCACAGTAGGACTTGATGAATGAATCGTTGATAAAGTATGTTTTGGGATAGAAAACAGGGCGTCCATAACCTCCTCGTCTTTAGCCCATTTCTCGGCCACTGGGACTAGTGAAGGAAGAATTTGTTCCACAACTGGAATCAAGGGTTGAGCTCGACTTTGGGTGGGGGATCGTTGTTGGCTAGTTGTTTGACTAGAATTGTTATTGTTATTTGAGGCTGTAGTCGCCATATCTTCAGAAATTTCTTCCTCGTCGTCATCATCGTCGTCTCCAGAAGACGAACCGTCCAACGACGCGCACAACGTACCAAATATATTCAGTATACCAAGTAGACTGTGTTTAATNGACTGTGTTTAATGTCCGTTTGAGCCTATTAAGACACAACTTAATATTACCACTCTTTAATTTAATAAATCAACACTGAGGGGAATGTAATATTTGTAATTACACTTTGTCCTGCTAGGGTTTGTAATTGCGTGAGACAAGGAGCAAAAATTTCATTGACGGCGGTTATAATTTGATCGTTGGGTAAAAAGGGTAAAAATCTTCCAATGCAATATACAATTCTGATGCTGTCATTGGGGCTCATTCGACCACTCTCCAGAGCTTGCTATAAAATTGTAACAAAATGGTATGTAGCATAAAATTATTTAAGCCTTCAAAAACTTATATTGTGTTTCTAAATTCATACTTAGAGCTCACCTTACAAAATGATAGAATGTCAGGAGTAAATGTCGCTAGACTTCTAGAGCAGTCTCTACTTAAAGTTTTTAGTGCCAGTGCTGCTGATGTCATTACTTCTTCTTGGAAAAGTCCCTCCAAAATATAGCCTATTATACTTTTCAATACGCTGTCATATAAATGAATCATTCCACTACAAGAGCCTGCAAACATTAAAAACTAGAGTATTATATGTACCAAAATGAAACTTAAATTTTAACCCTTACTTCGCTTAAATTATGTTGCTTTGTCTTACTAATGCATTCAATAGCAGCCTGAAATAGCTTTGGATTGCCGCCCACGCCTCGATTAAATTTTAAAACACGTTCTATCACTGAAAATACTCTTTTCATTGGTTCTACAACAACTGGATCAGTTTCATCCGATATATTCTCTGCCACTGCGCGAATCCCCATCATCAAACTTTCCAATTCAGGCCACAGGACGTTCAATTTGCTGGGATCCTAGCGAAAGATAATTTTATAAATTATCCAAAATGTTTTTCTGAACTTTAAGTAATCGTTACTTTTGTTACGTATCATAAGTTGTACTCATACACTTTCTGCAGTTTGCAAATCCACTTCCGCCCAATCCACTATTTCGTTTAACATTGTCCATCCTCTTAATTCGAAGCAATATGTTATACAATCACATACATCTTGTCTATAAATTCTAAACTGTTCCTTTTCTTCTGAATTCCATTCCGCAATGTCAGGTGGATACTGGGCTTTTCGAATGAGTATTTTTGCTAGAGATTTGTACACCTCTTCAAATACTTGCATAACCCGTACGTATTTTAATCGTTCAGTCTGTAGATTTTGGATATCCTCCTGCAATTTATAAATATAAATTACCACGTTAGCTTTTTTGACGAGGACGTAAAATGATCAAAGTTGAAGTATTCAAAGCATCAAACGTACCACAAAGGAGTACCAAACCGAAATTGTAATGCTGCTAACTAATTCGTCTACTGGATATATACCAGGACTCCCAGTACATTTTAGCAGAATATTTATTAATGCTAAACAATTTTCTCTATTGTGTGGATTACTTTTGTTATACGTATTTTCTGGATCACAAACATCCACCACAAGTTTGGAGTGGCAATCAGCCAATGCGACGTACATGCCATAAAATGAGGTAGCCAATTCCTACAGAAAAGGAAATACTAATTGTGAAGGCATATAAAAATCAGGAAGACTTGGGAAAAAGTTTTGTTTACACACCGTGTCCTCCCTTTGCAAAACTACTTCTAGCGCTGTTTGAAGTGGAAGAATTTTGTCGAGTATTGTTAAAATAACGGTAGGGTACTGGTGAGCGTTAGGATCTCCAATTATTCCGCTTAGTATTTCTAAAGTCAATTCAGTCAACTTGTCGTTCTGAGTATTTACAGAGGTGGCACAGTAAACCACAAGAATGTCGACGAAGTTAGATAAATCAGGCCATTCACAAATACAGATCATTTTCATCCATGAATTCATGGCCTTTAAAGCTTCTACTACAACATCCATATTTTGTTGTGTTTTCACAACGTTGAAAAGCCAAGAGAACACTAAAAATCAAAAGGCTACATATTAGTCATTAGTCTCTACAAAAAGCATAATACCACAGTAGCAACGTTGCGTTAAACTTACTGGACTGGCCTTTCCCTTGGAGCTCACGATATGCCTGACCTTTCCTTGTGGAATGCTGCCATTGGGATTGAGCTTGTTCAGGTACAAATCCAAATATTTGAACCAACAGTTTAAACACATTTTCTTCGGGTACTCCTGGAAAATTTTGTGGTGAGAAAATGGTAGAAATGTCTTCTAGAGGGTTAGCCCAGATGTTACCGATTGTATTAGTCACGAATGCTCCTAACTGCACGAAATATATGAATTCACCAATTGATTGATCGTTAATTCATTTTTAAATTGATGAAACTTGCAACATTAATGAATGTAATACCGTTAATCCAAGTCTTGTGAGAACCACATCCGGACCGGCTATGTATTTGATTACTGTTGCAATTAGTCGGTCCTTAAGTGCAGGTAATTCGGCCGCAGGTATTTCATTTATGCATCGCAACACTTTATGATGTATCATATTCGCTGAGACAAATTGAACTTGAGGATTTTTGGAAGGATCCAGCAGTGGCCACACCACCTGCCATGCTTCCCGGGACGACTGACAGCTTTTAAGCCACTCATGACAATCCTTGTTAACATTCCCAGGATTTTTATAAAATTCTATTACAGCACCTTCCACGTTTTCAGAAGTGAACTCCATTGTATACTTGTAATTTCTTGGAATGGACGGATGTTTACACAAAATCAGCCTCAAATGGCACAGCCTCTACACTACTTGAATTTTAAATAGACATAAACTGACCCGTACAAACTGTACCACCAAAATTTCTCATGTTGCTGATCTACAATGCTTTATACATACTACAAAACGCACAGAACGTGCATTTAAGAAAAACTAAAACTACGAACAAAAAACACTTTCTACATTTAACGAATTTACTCGGTGATCTGTAATCAGTGGAGTGGTTGGTTTGTACTTTTACCGTTTACACATGTGAAAGAAAAAATCAGAGTCGGAAATAGTTCCTTTCGATTTTCCTCTTTAGGCTGTCCAATTTACATTCCTGTTCCAGAAGAGGTTTTTTGGCAACGTACTAAATACTATCAACTCCGAGCCCTTAAATCAACACTCGGAAACGGAAACACATATGACACTTGTTTAATAATATATAATAAATGAATGTACTTGTTTGTATCAAAGTACTCGCATAATAGAAGTCACCTTCAGTTTAGCTCAACTATGCAGTAGTCGCTGTGCAGCTCATTACTTCATTATACTGTAATTGCAAAAAATAGTATAGCAGAGAGTTTCGTTTGAAAACAAATTATGACAATGTTTTCTTGCTGCGACAAAATTAAAAACGTTTTATACTACAACGACACAGTAGAGTAGAATGTTGACTAAAAGTGTTCATTATTATTATTATTGCTTATTGTTTGTTTCTTCATTTGTGTAATAATATACATCCATAAGCCATACATAAATTAATGACAATAATGATAGGGAAGCATCGTCATATGTGCAAGCGGCATTTCTTTCTCATAATAGCATTTTTAGTGTTGTGCTTGCGCTGTACCTTGTATGCATGATGATGAGATGGAAAAAGATACGACACGGTGCTTGCTCTTGCTGATGCTTTTTGCTTCTACACAGTATGGTTTGTTTGCATTGTTAAGGTTCACGTTGGAAAGTTACACTAATCTTTCAGCTTTATGATGAGCATACTTGTCTGTTTCACCGGCGTTCGTCCCTTCATTGTTGGAAATCTACGTATTGTCGTTTTTTACACAATTCTACATTCAATGTGTACTATTTAAATTG
>JAHZNB010000063.1:0-29619 GCA_027744295.1 Callyntrura guangdongensis | reverse complement strand
GGCCCGATGACGATAGTTCGTAACAAGAAGCATTGGCAAGTGGGCATTGTAAGTTTCTTTTTAATTTTAAATAATTGCGATAAAGTGCGTCAAACATAACTGTTTGCTGTTGTCACTACTAAGTACTGATGCTAATCTTTTTTCTCAGGTCTCCTTTGGCATTGGCTGTGGTAAGTATACCGCCGCAATGAAAAACATTTTGTACATACGTTAAAACCGAAAGGAAGTTAAAATGAATTGCCATATACTTTCTGCCAAATAGGAAGGTATCCTGGAGTATTTACTAAAGTCACTGAATACCAATCTTGGATTGAGAGGCATCGAACGCTTGTACCAGCCAATGAATAACTTATTTTCGTATAACTACCTAAATTACGTTGTATATCACACCACATTATTTTCTCTTTTATTACAGTTTTGTTAGACATACAAATAAAACGACTGGTGAAACTGCCAATTATTTCAGTTTAAAAAACAATTATCTTAAAAAACAAATTTTGCGAAAGCATCTAATTACGCATCACTATTACACGGGCATAAAATTTGAAAACAAATTGGCATCGTTTTAAACGAAACAAGTCAACCTCACTTGTCAATTAATGCAATGAAAGTACGAAATGCTAAATTTATTTTTGATTCTAAGGTATTTATTTACTACGCCTGGGGCGAGCTTTGTTTACCATGTTCTTGTTTGAAATCAACTTTCTACGTAAGATATTAAAAAAACTCGTGCTGTTTTGTGACTCATACGACAAAACAACATAACAATATTATCATGCTTTCTTCGTTTTCTGTGTCACTCCACTCTGTCCCCATTTATAGCAGATAACTGACAACATGCAAATGTGTGTATAGGTATGCCTAATAATAACAATATATGCTGTATTTTAAACTTGAACATGTCATGCAGTTTAAGTCTATATTATAATTAATTTAGTCTCACAGTGTGGTGCTATATTGCCTATATTCTAGTTTGATAAGGTAAGGTCTCTACTCGGTATAAATGCTTTTTCACAGTTTTACGTCATGATTGTATAGCAACTTTCTCTGGGCATATTTAAAAACAATGTCCCTTTAAAAGGCCACAGAGTCACGCCAGAAAATCGATGGCCCGTAGTCATTTTTTACAAAGACACGATCATAGATACCAATAATAGTGACGTTGGCGCTTAGAAATTAAGACAATGTCAACAAAATTTCTGTTATTATTTTACTGTTGTTGTATCCCGCACATATGTCGGGGTGAAATATGGAAGACGGAAGAGGCTTACATTATAGACTGTAAAGTGTACAACTTTAATTACTGTTATTACCATTTATTTGTTTAGAAACCATTACTAATGTTAAGGCTGCTCTTGTGTTTGTTTTAGACCTTGATGATCTGCCTGCTGACAGTACAACTGATAATCCAAATGAGTGCAAGACGTCAAGTGGTGCGCAAGGTCAATGTGTGACTATTGAAGAATGTGGTGGTCATGAAAAGTTTTTTCTTGACTTGGAAAATATTGAAAGCAAGTTGTTTACTGGACTGCAGCAATACCTCAATGGGACGGATTTGGAACCATGCACCCCAAAAAGTCAAAATGAAGCTTCACCAGCGTCCAACTTTGTTTGCTGTACAAGTTTAAAATACGCTAACGTGAGGAACGTCTCTTTCGAGGAGTATAATGCAAATTTTCCGAATAAAGATTCAAACGAATCACTGGTAGAAATTCCACAAGCAATAACAAGACCAACCGTTGTAAATGGAGACAGGGCTTCACCGGGGGAATTTCCATATGCAGTATTAAATGAAAACGTTATAAATTTAAATGCATTTGAGTAGCACTAGTTCCAATGTTGTTATTTTTTGATCCAGGTTGCTATAATCTTTAATGGACGACAGGTGGGCAATTAATTAATTAATACAAAATAATATTTTTTACGTACAAAAATCTAAAGAATTTCTTTATCAATTCAGGTGTGCGGAGGGTCATTGATTGGAAGTCAATGGGTAAAAGATAATATTTTTACTTTTTATAAATTTTAATTATTAATGTTATTTTGTATTTACATACAAAAATCTTAATAGTTTGTTAACCGATTCGGGTAAAATTTCACACATGGTTTGGATGGAAGGCTCAAAATTATCTATCCCTTTGAGCTAGTTAGGTAGTAATTATTGCGATTTGATGTTACTAATGTGTATTTAAAAAAATCTAGGTGGTCAGTGCTGCCCATTGCTTTGACAGGTAAATTCATCGACAATTAAAATATTGAGTAATTATTATTATAAAATACGCCGTTAAATTTCCTACGTATTTCAACTAGATTCAACTCCGCAGCTGTCAGGAGCCTTTTGATTAAAGTTGGTGACGATGATATCTCAAATGTAAGCTTTTGAACATTTTTTTCATATTTTCTATGTATTTTTACGTTTTGAGTAACAAGTGCACCTTTTTGCACAACAAGCCAATATTTACATATTTTCTGGTTTTTCCCATAGCCGAACGATGTCAGACATCAAGATGTCCGTGTTGAAAAACTGTTTTTACATCCGGGATTCTTCCGTGACAAGGGTTACTTTGTAGGAACATTATTAATATCATGATGCTAAATACCCATACGTTTTTCCTTCTCTCATGTATGCATCACTTTACTGTAGAGAGATGACATTGCTTTAATCAAGTTGAGGACACAAGTAACTGCTAGTCCAAACATACAAACTGTCGCCTTGTACAGTTCTAATTCACCTTTAGATGGAATTCAACAAGGTTATTAGACTTAAATAAGATAAACGTTTATTAGTTTTTATCGTGAGTTTGCATCTCCATAATATATTTGATTTTGTTTTATGCAGTCACTGTGTGTGGGGTAAGTCCAAATAAAAATTACACTTTTTTTGTCAACTTAAACCTGTTAAAACTGAAAAATAACTTGAAAGTCTAATATTGGCATTATACAGTGGGGAAAGACCTGTGACCAATCGTGTCCCACGTCTTCAGTTTTATTAAAAGCAAACCTGCAACTTATGAGCAAAGCTACATGTAGTCAAAGATATGCAGGCACTCAGGGTAAGCTAATCCTAAATCTGTATTTGCTTGTTGCGTCTTTTACCATACAATCAGTGTGGATTTAAAAATCAAAATGTCCTACATGCGATTAAAAATTTATATTTGTGTTTTCCCCGCAAACAGCCCCGCCAATCACAGATAAAATGATTTGCGCCGGTGGTGCTAGGGGTAAAGATTCGTGTAACGGTGACTCTGGCAAGTTTAAAACATGTTTCATTCATTCTTGTTTTTACACGTGATATCATGTTCCCTTTCCTCAAAGTCACCATTGTCTCCTTTGACATGCAATAATTTTATTTGCCCTTAGGAGGTCCACTTGTCACTTCTGTGAGTGGACTAGTATATCAAGTCGGAATCGTTAGCTGGGGAATTGGGTGTGGTTAGTTTAATAAAAAAAACTTGTTATACATTACATATATGCACAACCTTTATCTGATCGTGATGCCCAAAATCATGGTTAGGTTGAAATGTAAGTCTGCTTTTAATATCGAATGTTGATCCTATTATTTGCAGGGCAATACCCCGGAGTTTACACTCGTGTAGCAAGCTTCGTAAATTGGGTTCGGAAGCATCAGAACAAATTTTAGTCAACGACAGTGTACTCTGTATTTAATGATGATAATAAGCATTATGGATTTTTTTGCACAGAGGAACCACAATGTTTCTACATCTTAATTTATTGAAACACTAACTCAAAGGGTTACAAATAAAAATAATCTATCACAAACTAGTTCACTTTTGTCTTTGTTGTTTATTAAAAGCATATAGCTTTGTGTGTATTCTAAATACATGATTAATAATTTATAACCATCATGTTTGCTATTATTCCGCTATAGTCTTCATTATATACGTACTACGCATACTGCAAAATGATGTTAACCTTTTTTTCATGTATCAGAACTCGGATTTAATAAAGGGTTAAATATTATGTTAATTAGGCTGTCTGCAATGTATAGCTAATATGTCAACCAACCAGCCACGCCCAAACAATACGATCTTTTGAAAATAGCATGCTGAAATGAACTCACAAATCTGCAAATTTTACTGGTTTTAAGCCGGTTTTACAAAAAGGTAAAAAGTGTAGATCACGGGAGTAGCAGACAATAAATCAATAAATAAATCCATAGGTAAAACATTGTAGAGGAAAAAAATATTAAACTCCAACTCATTTTTTTGTTTGTTGACAATTAGGAGAAAACATGATAAAAGCTGTATTGCGCTTGTCGTAATCGCACAATCGCATAATCGCGAATAACTTAGTGATTGAGAAAACTATGCAAAATCGTTTAAATAATTCGTGAAAAATAAATTTTATGACGCACAAAGTTAAAATGAGGAAATCGACTCAGATATACTGTCATATAAATATAAATATTCAAAATTGTACTAAAATATCAACACTACTGACAATGAATGTGAATTCGTTGAAAAGCCAAAATAAAAATGGATTAACTGCATTGTATACACAGTACTACAACTCTTGTGGATACAAAAATGCTTCAAGAAAGGATAAAACAGGCAACGACCTGGTCTGCTCAAATGGATTTTTTTTATCTTCAAAATAAATTTTTATGTCACCCCTGCCGAGATTTTACGCAAACAGGTACCTACATTCTTTCGTGCACCGTATTCCGAGTCTGGCTATGGTAAATACCTCTGCAAAAAAACCGAGATAAGGTGAATGACTGGTACTGATACACCTTTCTTATTGTGATGACAGGTCAGCAACTTTGTCTTTTGTGGTCTTTGAAACAAAAATACACACACTAAGCCTTTNATACCTCTGCAAAAAAACCGAGATAAGGTGAATGACTGGTACTGATACACCTTTCTTATTGTGATGACAGGTCAGCAACTTTGTCTTTTGTGGTCTTTGAAACAAAAATACACACACTAAGCCTTTTCTTAGTAGAATTTTTTTTATTCTGTTTCATGTCTTGGATAAGGTATTCAACTTTACTGCCAATTTTTTGCAACTCCTGCAAAACAAAAACCGGACCATGCGTCAGTTTTTAATGTATACCACTTTTTTACTGTCTCGTAAGAGGAAGAGCGGTTTAGTTGTCCATTCTGTTAGAAACTGATCGGGAACTGGCAAACATAAGTGCAGTACTTTATTAGTGGAGTACAAAAACTTTAGATTTCAAAGTTCATAATGAGATTATTGTTCATTTCATGGTCCCTCTTGGGGCTACTTGCTACACCTGCTTGGGTATCTGCAATTGTTTACAAAGATTTGGACTTGAACTCCGTAGTAATAGACGGTAAGATAAATGTCATAATGTCATCTAATCTGAACGTTTTCTAATTTTTACATGTTAAGTAAGAATACAAATTACTTTACTAAATCGAGTTTTCCTCTAACATTTAGATGATGGTGACACAATGGAACTGGAACCGTCGGAAGATACTACAACACAAAGCAGTCCCCCAGAATCTTCCCAAGAATGTACCGTGATTATTGTTAATTTCATGGTCCCTCTTGGGGCTACTTGCTACACCTGCTTGGGTATCTGCAATTGTTTACAAAGATTTGGACTTGAACTCCGTTGTAATAGACGGTAAGATACATGTCATAATATCATCTAATCTGAATGTTTTCTAATTTTTACATGTTAAATACGAGTACAAATTACTTTACTAAATCAAGTTTTCCTCTAACATTTAGATGATGGTGACACAATGGAACTGGAACCGTCGGAAGATACTACAACACAAAGCAGTCCCCCAGAATCTTCCCAAGAATGTACCGATACGCGAGGAGTAAAAGGAACTTGTATTACGTTTGAAAAATGTTTTCCATACATCACTAAACACTACAAGTCAAACGATTTTGACACGTTCCAGTTATACGATATTCTGATTACAATGCTAAACGAGACTGAAGCCTCTTGTGGCGGTATGTTGTTATTACTTGAATCTTGATGTTAACAGTGCTGGAATTCAATATGCATTATGAAGTAGTTTCAACTTCAATTATTTGGGTGGAGGGTGGACATGAATGGGGAATATGGGCTAATTTCAGATATACGCAGCTTAAGATATTGAAGGACATGATTTTCTTGGGTTTCGCAGTATCTGTATAAACAAAAAGTGTACATAATTTTTATCTGGGGAAAAACTTACAGGTGGATCAGGGTTGATGTGCTGTCCAGGAAGCAATTACGATCTTCCGACAAGAAAACCCCAGTTTGAAGGTCAAACTACACAGGCTACGAGTACTACTACTTCTACAACCACTACGACTACTTCAATCCCTTCAACTAACACCACTTCCCATCCTGATGCTGCTAATGGAGGAAGAATTAAAGATAAAAACGAAGATTGTGGAAAACATAAATATAAGGACACATCCGTAAGTGTAGTAGCTTTTAAGATTGGAATCAGAATAAACAGGGCAATTTACTGAAGACAAGGAAATATGCCAATATTAATACAAAAACTGGAAAATACAATAGTCATTCATAAAAAAGGGATATATCTTCGAATAAACCTCATTTTTTACCTTGGAATTACATTCCAGGTTGTTGGAGGCAGACAGGCCTACCCATCGGAATTTCCGTATATGGTTAGTTTTTCTCCTTTGTTTATCTGTATTTATGGGCAAGCCGTCTATAATGGAAAGTAAATATTTCACTGACTATTATTTTTTTAATCTTTCAAGGTTGCCCTTTTAAACAATGGAAAACAATTTTGTGGAGGGTGAGAAAAATTTTGTGGAATTATTATTATTATTATTACAATTGTTGTTGCAATTTGATTTAGTAATAATATTTTTTTAGGTCTCTGATATCGGAGTCCTGGGTACTCACTGCAGCTGTAAGTTCATCAAAAAAAGAATGTGCATTGAGAGGGGAAAAAATCGTTTCAAATTTTGTATTTTATAAATGATAGAGCATCAGAAAATACACAATGTGTTACTCGTTTTTATGTATTTATTAAAACCTTACGGTTTTGGAGATACAAGTCTAATATAATATGGTTTTAATGATACCAAGGGATGATGCATTAGTAAACAATATTTAAGGGCTCCCAACCTAGTGAATTTTCGATTTCAATACTACTTAAAAGGAGGATGTTTTGACGATAAGAAAATCCCGATCGCGATTTTTCCAGTGATTTTTTCTTCCATATTTGATAGGATTGTCATTCAGTGTTGGCCACTTCGAATGGATTTTCGATTTCATTATCTCATTTAAAGACCTTTGAATGAGATGTTTAATGAGATGAAATCAAAAATTCCCAACTTCGTTACAGAATGCAACCCTGTGAAATATAAAAACGTATTACTATAAAATTTAACCGCTTGTAATTCAAAATTTTAGGGGAAAGACCTCATGTTTTTCTCATAAAAAATCCTCCAAGGGCTTTTAAATCAGCTGTTGAAATCGAAAATCCATTTGGAGATCGATGCCCAACCAACACCAAATGGACCACTTGTATTTACAAAAGGGTTTAATAAATACAGGAAAGGTATAACGTGTATTTTTTATGCTAAATTAACAATAAAATTTTAAATGATTTTCCCCCCTTAATGCAATTCCTCTTTATGCACACAAAGTTAAAGTTCATTAATTATATGCACCAAAAATACTTAATTATTATCTTATATACTTAAAATTACCAATTTAAAAGTTATTAATTTTTTATTTTACTCTTTTTTATCCAGCACTGTATAGCTACGTAAGTAAATAAAAGCTATTTCTAACGGTTTATCATAGAAAAAACGACAATGAAGATTTAAAGGTAAGTTAATATACAATGACTTTCCTATTTAAGTATGAAAAGCTTTTCAAAAACCAAAATCCACGTGGGGGATCACGACGTGAGTCAAGGACTAGAAACAAAACACATATCTCGAGGAGTTAAACGAGGATTTTATCATAGGGAGTTTTCCATGAGACATCTTGTACGCCGAAACCTTACAAAGAATACAAACATTCCACACACTTGATACTGCTCAATAATGATCATTATTTATCTATCTGTATATTTGAATTCATTTGTAGCAACACGATGTGGCCTTGCTCCAACTTGATCAACCCGTTGAATTCTCAGAAAATGTTAGCACAGTTTGTTTAGAAAATAGTAACGTTGAGCCCCCTTTTACTAAGCAAGGCGTACTCTCGGGATGGGGTAAGACTGGAAAACACCAGCCCCCTGCTTCTGTGCTTCGAACTGTAAAAATGAGAATTATTCCTCAAGACGATTGTCGAAAAAATTATGCTGCAGAGCCACAAGCGCCGCCTGTAACGACCGGAATGGTTTGCGCAGGGGAAGGTATATATTATATTCTTTGAGATATTATTTGTATTTTGTGGCAGTTATTTTATTTATTTATTTTTTAATTTTTTAATTTTTATTTTATTTTAAGGGAGTCAAGGGAATCCTAAACTAAAGGATGCATGTAATGGAGGTGAGAATTTTATTGCTTGTACGACCACGGTCATATAAGTACATATGCATGTGTTTACATGAATCTATTACGTAAAAAATTTAGACTCTGGTGGACCCTTAGTACGTTTTGAACAGGGCAAAGCTATTCAATTTGGCATCGTAAGTTTAAATTATTATTGAACACTTGAGCAGTATTACAATTTAGTTACTCTATCTATAATTCATTATACGTTGATGTTCTGTGACGGATTATTTTTCTCTTTATCGAACTCAGGTGTCTTGGGGATATCGGTAAGCACAATATGTTACACCCGCTTTCATATTTTTCCATTTTTCATTTCAGGGTGCGGAGATAAGCCGGGAGTCTACACTCGAGTAAGTAAATATCGCGATTGGATTGATAAAAACTCTAAACAAAAATTTGTGGATTAAATTTTAGACGACAATTACATTATAAAAACATCCATAAGTGCAATAATAAATAAATACTCTCAATTATAAAAACTATTTGGGAGAATTACAATTAAATGAAGGTTGAGATCAACTGTTTTATGTGAGAAATGATTACGAAGCATTATATCTACTAAATAATTTACTTTCGGCAAGCTAAAAGAGTTACGTCCATTTATAAAACATCATGGAACTGTCTACTGTTTTATGTGAGAAATGATTACGAAGCATTATATCTACTAAATAATTTACTTTCGGCAAGCTAAAAGAGTTACGTCCATTTATAAAACATCATGGAACTGTTCCAATTCGAAGTATTTCATTACAATTGCATATAGCATGGATAAAATATAGACAATGCAGAATTTCATCAATAGTCTAATTTTCGAACTGAATTAACCTCGCCTTAATTTTTGAAGTTGTACTGTACTGAAATCGTCAACTAAGTTTCAAAGGCAGTGAAACTATTGGGGCAACTTGAGACTAGTCCAAAATATCATTGTCCCATTTAAACTGTTTAAACTCATTTTTGGTACAGACAAGCAAACTTAGAATGTATAAAAAATATGTGAAATGTGCAAGGTATTGAGTTTATTGGTCTCTATTTTGTAATAGTGTATTAGTGTTTGCTTCAAGTTAAGCTGGCCGGGGAAATCCCTATTTTTTATAAAAAAAACTTATAATAATAATAATTATATTGATCGAATGAACAATCAACCGTTCGTTGATTCATGAGAAAACGACAACACCTTTTAACCAGTTCATCTACTTTTTGTAACAAAATAAAAGTTGCTAAATAAGATCATTTAAAAAACCATATACCTAACTACCTAAGTGTTGGTAAACATAAACAACCAACCGGTTCATAAAGATTACATCGGATTTTTTTTGAGGTTAAATATGGCATCACATTTCTTTCTTTTTTATTCTTTAAGTCAGTAAAACTGATTTGGGCAGTCAAGCTCCTCTGAGTAAAAAGTACCCCACTAAAAGAACCAGTTTCATATGCTTCATATAAGTATTTATTGTCACTCACAATCGCAATGATGATAAAGGATATGTTACGATACAAGTCCACAATTCAGTTGTTTAACTTTTCTCTCTTTCTCTTTAGAAAGCTACGAAAGTCTTTGCCGGTGCTATAACACTGGTGATAATGTCTTGAAAGATGGCATGTTTAACAGCTTGTCAGCTTGTATAGATTTTGAACTCGAACGCCAAATTAAAATGTGTTCCGTCGCCGAGAATGTTACATTGGACGATCATTGTTGCGAATTTATTTGTTGCAGATTACAACATGAACAAACATGATTCTAGAATGTCAAGACACTGCATCAAACAACTATCTCAAGCAAGGTTCACCGAAGAATAATTTATGATGGGATATGATAAAGTCAGTGTAATGCTTGACTTGCCCCAAAGAAATAATAATATGCGGAAACGCCCTTTTGTGGAAAACTGCTCATATTGTTCAAATTACGACGATGAAAACGATTTATCTGGGTATCCTTAACTGTTAATTGGGGTCCTCGTATCAATGCTGAGAAATATACCCTTCAAAAATACACATCACAAAAGTGTTTTAAAGGGCTCTTAACATTGAGCTATTGACACGGTTCTTGTGTTTATTCTTTGTTGATACAAAAAAATTCAATCCCAATAAAACAACAGCATATGCAATTATAATGATAATAAACAACTATACACATTATTACTCATAAATTCACCGCTTCTTCATTCATCGGTTACTTAAATGAACGCCATTTAAGTCACAAGTTATGTAATTGTAACCTTTATTACCACCAGTCATGTCCTAGAAATGTCTTTCAACGGAAAAAGATGTAAACATGTAGCCTTCGTGTAGCATCTATTAATGGGCATTTGTAAATGGGCAATCTTCATGGCGGGGCACATGCAAGGATTTTATATTGAAACAAAATGGAAATCACCTTGCACACTACTATCCAACAAGCAGACAAACGGACACACAAAAATCATATTCATTATCTACGCTACTTGTTGTTGAGTAGAACCAGCTAAAAAGAAATTCGCGAGTACCTACTCAATACCATGTAAATAAAGCCAACAATTTGATCTGCTTGTGCGAATTCGATAATTATATATGGTCAGTACAAAGTACAAATAGAAACAGAAAGGATGACTTCGACTTGATGTCTTTAAAAAGAGGCAAAAGATGCTCCTCTCAGGATTATGTTATTTAAGGTCATGCCCATGAACGTGATGCTGGCGATATCATTTTTCTATGCATTTTGTCTTAAAATGAGCTGATCTAATCAACACTACCTGCGTCATAACCACTAAACATTGTTAAGAGTTTTTGCACAGTCTATTCACGTTTCATCTATACTGTTTGTATTCAAAGTTGTAGTACAGTATGTATCATTCAAGTTCAAGGTTATCCCATTAGGTATAATGATGCCAAAACATGTTGCACGAGTTATTCACCTGATTTTTCCTTTATAGTCAATAGTGAATCCAAATTCACATATAAATTAAATTCGTCGTTTATAAAAGATTACACAAATGGCACAACTAAAACCAACAACTTGTACCTTTGTTGTTATACGTCTAACAAATGTACATAAAAACCGTATATTTAAATTGGGACTTAAACCAATTTACCGTCACCTTTGCAATAAAAATTAACTTCCCATACTTGACGTTAAAAATACACACTTGGATCATGTCACTGCAAAACTGCAGTCATCATAAACAAAAGATTCTACAGTCTATTGACCGCAATGTTCCGAAGCTTTTGTACTGAACTGATGGTGATTATGATTTAAATGTATCTTTATATTATATGAACATATTAATGACAATAATAATTGGACAACAAGATTATGTTAATGTATATTTATATGTTTAAGTATTGCACAAGTTAAAGGATTTCACCAGTTAGGTCGGGGTCTACAGGATTTCACTACTTGGTTACAACCCATGGCATGTATGATAGCTACTGGCTATTTTGCTTGTTTTATTTTTACATATACATCAAGTATTTTAAAATTCGTTGTTGCATGCAAATATTGCAAATGCGTACTTGTAATGATACCTTTTTTATTTTTTAGTTGCTCTCAAAAAGTAGTAGTACCATCTTAGGGAAGGAAGGATAAGTACGACTCAAATCATCAGAATTGATTACAGTTGTATATTTACCTCACGAAGAATAGGATCTCACAAAAGGCAACGTTTCTTGTGTGAACTACTGTCAAACCGAAACAGAGGAAACCAGAGGGGGAAAAATATTGCAAAATGAAACTTATTTTTGGGGTGCTTCTAGTGGCTTCACTAAGCTTGGGTCACACAGTTAACAATCCTGCAGGTAGATTTAAATACTTATTGTGGAAAAATATTCCAAATTTCTAAAAACTTTTTTGTTAACAGGGACCCATCGACAGAAAAAAGATTATGTGATCCTGGTTCCACACGTGGTGTATCCCATCGTTCCGGTGGTGCCATCCAGTCCTAAGATTCCTGCAAGTACCGTGCCCATGATGCCACACATGAGACCCATGATGACTGTTCCAGTCTCGTCCTTGCAATGCGGAAATCCGGCATTACGTTTGCAGTGGTCCTTGTACTTCACGAAATGGTGGAATTCCTGCTGTTCAAGCCGAAATGCCATGGAATGCTCAAATCTATTCCTCCACACGGCATATTTGCAGTGGAACTCTAATTGATAATAAATTCGTGCTAACATCTGCATCCTGTGTGGACCCGTAAGTTTTTGTTTTTATTAGTTTCCTTTTCTAAACTGAGATCATTCCAGGATAAGTTTTAGTCAATGGAGGGTGGTGTATTGGTTGATTTTCATGTTTTTAGAACCACTCCTGCTTCGGTTGCTGCGCTTCGAATCCGCCTTGGTGACTTTAACAGAGCCAGCAACCAGGACGGAAATTATGTGGAAGCTAATGTTACAACTGTATATAGACACAGTGACTTTGTCGCTCAAAAACAAAACTCTGCTCCTGTACGTCATTCATTGTGTAAAAAACGGCAATTGTACTACATTACATAAGACATTGCCTTTACTGAACTCATTCGTATTGTCTTTATGACAGCTCAACAATATCGCTCTTTTGAAATTAACCCAACCTGTGGCTTACACTGACAAAGTTCGCCCAATCTGTTTGGATGAGACCTCAACCAGAGTTGACACAGGGCTTATCGAGGGCGTTGTTGCAGGATATGGAGTACTGCAATACAGTAATCGCCCACAAACGGATGATCTTTACAAAGTCAACGTACGAATTGGAACAACCCAAGAGTGTCAAAACACTTATTCTCAACACGGATACAGATTGACTGATAGGGAAATTTGTGCTGGACTTCCTGATCAAGTTGGTCTCCCTGACCCTTGTGTGGTGCGTGAAAAATAATTTTTCTGTATGCAAATTTATTGTGCTGTTAGGATCCCATGATAATTATATTAATTAATTTCAAAAAATTATTTTAGGGTGACGATGGTGGCCCAATTATAGTCAAGAGTGGACCAAATAGCTACAAGCAGGTTGGAATTGCTTCTTTTGGAATCAAATGCAATGGCCCACCACAAGTTTTTACTAGAATTAGTAGTTACCGACAATGGATAGACCAAGTCCGCTATTATTACAACGAAAACTAATAATTTATTCCTATTAAAAATTATTGATTTTGATTATTATGTACTCAAATTCAATTGGTTATTTATCTTTTTTTTCTCTTGAATATCACAAAATAATAAAATATTTAAAATGATTTTTGTAAGTATTAAAACAGTTTCCATTTAAAGAATTAATTGAAGTATTCATGATTCATGACTGCGTAAAACCCTACTTTCAGTAGTCAATAATTACATCTCGGCCCAGTCTGCCAATTTACCAATATATTCTTCAAAATCAGGAATACTTTCATAAGAACACGTCGGCTTAGTATTGGCAGTGTTTTGCCCATAATTTTCAATGCTTTCTTGAACTTCACTTGCAAACGTGTCCATCCACAGTACATTCAGTTTTGCATTTTTAACTTGTTTTTCCAGAAACTTTTTCTTCTTTTCCATCGCCTCAATGTGACTGTTAATGAATGCCTCCATCTTTATGAAAAGGATAAAAAATATTCTTATTTCGGTTTCAAATAACGGATAAGCTTCAATAATCTTCTAAACCATGTTCAGTAAATTACCTTTTTCACTTGCTCATCAGAGTTGGTATATTCTACCATAGCTTTCACTGCTTCCGTAACCGGGTTGGCAACGCTTACACTGTGCATTTGAAAATAATTGGCTATAAACGGATGCTTAATATAGGCACACTTATTGTCAGTATGGAATTAATTCATTTAACACGTTTTACCTTTTGTACAATGCATTAAAATTAGAATCCAAAAAATCCCATATGATCTCTCTTCCCTCTGGATTGGCAATGATGTATTTTAATAGTGTGACGCGGTCAACATCGTGAAAATCGAGCGTTGTATTTGTTGACCAATTTAAAAGTCTATAAAAATATAAATAGATTTTAAGGTATTCTCAATTCAAAAGATTGACTACAATGTACACATCAACCAAGTTAAATGTTGACTACGTATACGCACATACCTGAGAAGTTTATCCCGTTTCTTTGTACAACTTAACGCCTTCAAGTAACGGTCTCGCTGCACGGGATAATATTCTTGGAAGTACATTTTTTCAAAAAAGGTCCAAAGTAAGTTTAATTCTTCATCTGATGAATATTTAACCGCTAACTTAACGCCTTCAAGTAACGGTCTCGCTGCACGGGATAATATTCTTGGAAGTACATTTTTTCAAAAAAGGTCCAAAGTAAGTTTAATTCTTCATCTGACGCATATTTAACCGCAGCACAATACATGGTTTGTTGTTCATCGGCTGGAATCCTAATACGAATTTAAGTTCATATTTATTATTCTTTTTCTATACCAAAAAACATTATAATTGTGGTTATAAAATATAACGAAGAATTGCTGTGCTACGCAAAAAATGCTTACGTGGCTATATCTTCTGTACTAATAAATGTTTGCACTGCTTTCTTTGCCATGTCGGAACAAGTGTCAGCATCAAGTACACAAATCCACGAGAGTACTGTCGCACTAAATTGGGAAAAGTACATTCGTCTAGTGACAGTCGACGCGTGGAAGCAATTAGCTGAGTTAATGGACGGTTTTTGCGAAGTCAGAAAGGCATGCAGGGGTCGCAAAAGTTCTCTCAAATATATCTAATAAAAAAAACATTTTGAGAGTTCAGTGTTGCCCTTAAATCACAAGATTGATTAATAACAATATTTTAATTTAATAACCTGCAAGGACGGATAATGTTTTGTGGCCTGGAAAAGCTTATAAGGCTTCTCAATATTATCAAAAAACGTTCTCCAAACAACAAGGTCTGGCTCGTTTGGCATCATTATAGAGAGTATATGAAACAACAATCTTATTGGAACATCTTCATACTCTGTAATGTAGGGAATTCAATATTTTTAAAATGCAACGTTTGCTAGACCAACTAACAAGTCAAAATATAAGTAAAGCTAAAGTATCGTAGAAGTAGAAGTATAATATGAAACTAGTATAAGTTGTAAACCCACGAGAAAATGCAAATACAAAGTAATCATCCAAAAGCTGACTTCTTTCCAGAGGCTGGAGAAAGCGAGTGTCGTCCATGGAATGTACATATGCACCAAATCTTCCTGAAGCATATTTTCTCAACATATCTTTTAAAATTTCATGAAGCTCTTGTTTCCCATACAAAATCCTAAAGTAACCTAAAGTAATTTTTTAAAAATAACATTTCAGGGACCTGTTCTCACGAATTGAAATTTTTTAAATTTCCATTTTCATTTAAGACTCGCCTTCGACATTGGTAAACGAGTGAAATTCTTTTAATGGAAACTCGGTTTCTGCTCCGTTTGGAGGCAGCCATTGAATTGTATACTGTCGTGTACTTGAAACGGTAACGTATTTGTAAAATGTAACAGGGACCCACCAATACCCATCAGAATTAGTACTGTTTTCCTCCCGAGTGGATGTACCCGTAGCATTACTGTCATTGGCTTTAAAACGCACATGCAAACCATTCTCAAACTTTGTCTGTTTAAGAATTAACTTAGAACCTTCCTTCCGCACACGGATAATCGGATAAGAGCTCTGCTGCGTCCAGGAGTTTAAAATATCAGTAATTGTAACATTTTCATCGAGACCTTGTAACTGGAGGACTTTATGCTTTCGCTGACTTTCTTCAAGATGATTAAATAAATCGTACTGATCTATATTAGAATATTTTCTATAAATTTTTTTAAAAAAATAGTGGAAAATTTTCACAGAAAACAAGACATCAACAAATATTGTTTATTTTTCGCTTACTTTTCAATGAAAAGCGACTCGAGCCCTTGTACAAAGACGCGATCGGTCAAGAATATCCTTGCCATATTCATAATCGATGCTCCTTTTCTATACGGAATGTCTGTATAAATATCTCCGACGGCTGCCGCACTTTTTACATGGTTTTCCAATGGATGAGTATTTAAACCTCCATCAAAGCGCATTGCTCTTTGTAGCTCGTTAGTAAGAAAATCCTCGTGCTGGTAAACTGCGTTCAATTTTTCTGATAAAAATATTCTTGCAAACAGATCAGAAAAACTTTCTTTCAGCCACACGTAAGTCCATGACTTTGGGGTAAGCATGTTTCCAAACCACTGATGTACAACTTCGTGCCTATATGAAACCGCAATCAATGAAGCACGGGGATTTTTAACAAAATCATTACACACACACACACACACAATAATAGAACAAAAACATAGGTTGTGGGTCAAATTTACCCAGCCACAAATGACAAACGAAGAAGTTCACTCGTTGTTGTAATGTTTTCCACGTTTAATATAATAGGATATCTGTGAAGTAGACGACAAAATAACTTGTTATACAAGAAAGGTTTTATCCATACATGTTTTCGTGCATACCATACTTAAACGTTATTGCTCCCATGTTTTCTGAAATAAATTTGAAATAAGTCAAGGTGCAAAAATTATAAAACGAAATATTGGCGTTATGTTTGACACAACAATGCACATATATACGTTTGTATATACTATATTTTTACTCGTACCCATTGCACTGAAAAAGAAATGGGGGAGGGCAATTATATCCACTTTGGGTAATGGAAACGACCCGAGTTTTGTTCCCTGCCACATGCGTAACAAAGCTGCCGTGAAACGCAACGGATCTTGAAGCAAATATGGATTTTGAGTTTTTGAACTGTTGCCTTCCTTGTAAGATGAAGAGTTTAATGTTGTTATTCTTCTGATTAAAAATTCGGGCGCGTGCAGCTGTACATAAAGTGTTCAAGTTAATACTTTTCGGAGTTTTCTCTTTAGTGGCTTATTGGTCTTGAGATATTACCTTCAATTCTAGGTCTCCATCTTTCAAACTTTTATGCGTGAAATCCGTGGTAATCATTGCCACCAGGTACGTTGGCAGAGGAATCGTGTCTTCAAAACTATCCCATACCCACCCATTCACTTCGGGACTGTATAATTAACATTATCAAATGCATTCAGCAAACAGTCGGTCTCAAAATATCAGATACACACTTTTTATTCAGGGAATGAAAAACAGAATTTTACACGCATCCTCATGGGCTTACATTGGTTTAGTGCTGATAATTGGCATATTAGAAATGGATGAGTACCCACTTCCAGTTTTTCTTCCAATCGTTATACTGAAATTGGCTTTGAAGCCTTAATAACGTGTAGTTTGGCGTATGAGACAAAAAGTTGTCAAAGACGTAAGCACTACTTTGAGTAGTTGTATACATTTGATACAAACATTCATGATAGTTAATTACCTGGTTCATCAAAACATGGAAAAGCCTTCCTTGCGTGATTAGGGGCAAACAACGTTGTAGAAAGATATCTAGACGGATAAAATGGGAAATTGGTTTCTGAATGGCAGTGCTAAAAACTCCTGGTGACAACATACATAATTTGCTTATAATTACCGCTTTTCTTTTGTATCTGGATCGACGTAGTAATCAAGGTACAAGCCATTAAGTCGGTCATCACCAATACGAGCAATAAACTCGATGTAAACTTCGTAAGTTTTCTGCACACCCGTTTCACTTCCTATTGGATGTGACAAGTGTATGACAAGAAAGTCTGTATCGTTATCCCGAGTAACATTTTTTATAGGTATAACAGTTCCTGCTTGAGCGTCAGAGACCTTAATTACACACATGATGTGTACAAAACGAAGGTATGAGAGAAAATCAATAATTTAAATATATCAACAATTTTCCGTACTAAACTTCATTAATTGTGTGTATTTGATAGCTATACATAATTAACTACCTTAATTTTCTCCTGCTCAATTTTCATGTCCTGGTATGCATGCAGTGTAATATTGGATGTCGTCTCCAAACAAACCAATCGTATCCAAACCTTCCCCGGTGCATTGAATCTCGAGACATTGTAATATGGAGACTTGTTATCCTCCACAGGAAACAAGAGTGGTAAGATCTCCAACTTGTAGTGCAGAGGTTTACTGGAATGTGGCAGTAAAAATGATGTATCCTCTTTAACAGAGCTAGCGTTGCTGTCTTTTATGTTCAAATTTTCAATCTCATTTTCTATTTCTGATGCTAATGCACTGCTAATCTCGGTCGTGAAAATCTGGTCGTCGGTGTCCACATTGTTTAAACTATCACTAAAAATTTCTACTGATCCCTCCGTGAGATCAAGTTTACTTAGAAGTAAAACTGCAGCAAACGCAAAAATTTTAACGAGAAAGATTCTCTGCATTATAAATGTGTCCCTGTTTTTACCACAACACAAGTAAAAATGAAAATTACGACTACTGCTTCACTGAAGCATTCACAGGTTACTACTGCATACAACTTGTGACGTTCTCAATAATTTATACGTAAAACCTGAACATAAAAAATTCGGGATTTCACGGTAGAAAGGGCATTTTACTTAGAAATATTTATCCTCTTGTGTGTCTCGGCTTCATTAGCAAATTACACAAATCGCAAAAGGGGTACACTGTTGAATGTAAACTGCTGGTATTGGTATCATTTGTGGCTGCACGTTTACAAAACCTACAAATATCTCATGAAAACAAAGACTCGATTGTTTCCTGAATTGTAGTGGCAATTTTGATTGTGATTGTGATAATGAACTACACCACAAAATGCATATATATAACCTACGCATACCTACTATGCACACATGCATTCCAATCGTGGTGGCATAATTCGAGATAATGCTGCTTTATTCTTAAAGTAATTTAAAAGTCCATAATAACATGAGAACTAGTGTAGCATGAGACGGTCAACGGTTGACGGTACAGGCGATAAAAATGGTTCTTTCGTTTTGTTTTTCTTGGTAATATTAACTAAAGCCAATGAACCACGGATGAGAAAGAAGTCGCAATGTCAACGGCAGCAACTCAGCTCAGGAGTTTGACATTGATTTATGAATCTAAAAATACCAAAAACTGTCAGCCAACTTCTTTCCAACCAGTAAGCAATTGCATACGTCAGAAGATTTAAGTATATACGTTGTGGGTGGTACTGTCTGGCGCACTAAAGTTGTATAATGCTGAAATGAACTGACTTACTTCTCTGAGTAAAAACTCTGTTTGGCTTGACAAGAGTTATGTACTTTGACGCGGACGTTATAATTTTTCACTTACTATATAATATGAAGGTGCTTCAGGTGGGTGCTACTTTTTATAAGGAAATTAAACATATAGATATGTAATATGGTATAGCTATAGTGTATGCTTAGTCTAAGATAAGTTGATAAGAGCTTGTTTTTTTATTTTTTGTAATATATTAAATTTATTTTAATTGGTAGAGACAAAGTTTTGTAATGTATGTACAAACAAATCTTGGACGAAGCTAGTTTTTATTTACAAATCCGATCGCATCCATTGCCCTTTTGACGTGAGGATCTTGCATGTAATTTTTCCACACGAACTGGGATCTGTGGTTCTCTGCCATGAGTATGGTTATTCCAACATCAATTCCTATCACGTCGGGATTCGTCCACCCACTAGAGGGATTGAACGCGTCGACAAAACCGTAATGTGTCCACGCCTGCTCAGTATGGTTTTCTCTCAAGTTCTTTAACACAGCAATTGTTTCATTGGGTAAAAATGGTATGGATCCTGCAGCAGCACAAGGAACAATACTCCCCTCAATTTTCCCTTGGAGTGGAGGGCCACCCCATGCATCATAACCGTAGGGTGTGTCAGAAGCTGTGGAGTCAAAACCGGAACAAAAGTAGTGTTCATGAAACTACATCTATGATGGCATGAATTTGTATGTATGAAAATCATATTTTGCTACCTGTTAATCCCCAAAAATTGTCTGAATATTGAGGGAAAGATAATGACATCTCTTGAGTAAAAAACAATTTAGTTGCTCTTGTTGCTTTAACCGAGTTCTCGTAATAGTCGATACTGAAATTGTCGGCCTTGTTTCTGAAATCTAACCACGCGTGTGCAAACTGGTGCGTAAAGATGGGTGTTGGGAAATGAATATAGTTAATTCCAGCATAAGTGAAATTAGGGCGACTAAAAGCATTCCATGATGAAACAGGAATCGGGTGTGTCGGTGAGCCAATAGCCTGAATCACTAGAATTAGCAGTTCGCAGTAGCGATTCCACCAATCATTCAGAAAGCCTGTTTCAGGCTTCCATCCCATGCTTAAAACATCGGTTCCATTTAGCATCCACTCGTAATCTACTCTCCGGTAAATTTCCTGAGAAAGGTTTCCAATGACAGAGTTATTTTGGAAGTACTGTCCCACTGTCAAAACTCCGCCAAGAAGTAAAGCTGTATCTATCGAGGATAGTTCGCTTTGCCAAACCCTCTCTCCTGTGGACATGTTGATAAAGTGATAATAGAATCCGTTGACGTGCGTAAGATTGTAGTAAACATATTCTAGAGTTTGCTGAACTCTTTGCTCAATCAAGGTTCGGTCTAAAAACTCTCGTTGATGAGCTATTGCCAACGCAGTCAACCCAAAGCCAGTGGAAGCGACGCTAGCAACGTCGCGTGGATCATGTTCACCTGATGCCAAGGCACGATCTTTTACTTGACCTGTGTAGGGGTCTGCCTGCTCCCAGAAAAATTTAAAGGAAGCCTTTTCAATTTCTTCCAAAAACTCATCGTCATCTCTTGATGAGGCACTCACGGTCGAAATTATTATGCACAGTAGTGCAATACACAAAGTAAACTTCATCTTGTTTCTTGTGTAAACCAATTTCTTAATAGTCCGAAGATATTTTTCTAAATTGGTTAATTTTTTTGAACTGACGCAATTGGAACAAAATTTAGGGACATATTATTCCAACTTGTTCCCAATTTAAGGCATTATCTTGGCTCATTTTGTTATCTCAATGTGTCGCCGTGCGATGAGTGACAAGGGTTATCATTATTTTCCCCCAGCTTAAACCGAAATGGATGACATGTGTCAATTTTCAACATCAAAAAGATTGGCTGATTGGCGACGTAATCGATTTTTGTCATGGATGGATTAACACAGATGTTTATGAAAATGCAAACGCACACAAAAATAGAGATGACAAGCGCCTAAAAATAGAGAGAGAACAACCTCTATTGAATTCGTTTAAAAGAAAGAACGTGTAAAACTTTGTTAGTGACAAGCAGCCAACAAAAAAAAACTTGGCAAGAGAAACCTGTATTTAAACAGATGGTAAACTGTCATCAATAAATTAATGATCCGATTACGATAAATCGAAAAACATCAGAGCTCCGTATCAGTAAATTTATTGAGGGTTATACTGTTTAATCGCTTGAAATGAATATTCCTTTTCAGGAATAACATCACGATGTCACGTTCATACTGTGTAGAAGGCCATCGATGCTAGACGGCTGTTGGCAAATAAGAGATCAAAAATTATATGGTATTACCTATATGGAAACTATACAACGTGTAAAGAAGACAACATTCAAGATACTCATCTAAACATAGCTGGAGTACAAAAACAACGTGATCTTTCTTTTATAGACTTTTTTCTACAAAAATGTTAACGAATAAAATAAAAGTTAACTGCAAACAGCATAATGAAACAGAAATTGATGAGTAAGTGGGATGTTAGTTTGAACTACTGATGATCCACTCCATCAAGGGATCTGTTGCCATAAAATGAGCAATCACTCCATCCCTGCTTTTCATTAGGCCCTGTGAAAAATGAACAAAATACTGAAGACGATTTTTCCCCAAAAATAATTTTGCTTTTGCAACAAGCTAGTTTTACCTTTAATACCAACCGGGTGCCAAATTTTGTTCTTTCTTGAGTTACCAATGCTCCACCCAAATGATTAAGAGGTATTGACATTCCTGAGAGTTAAAGTATATTAGTTAATGGTTTCGTTATAATCGAATGTGATATAAAATATTACCTCTGTAATGTCCTATGCATTTCATGTCTGACGCATAATTGAAGTCCCTTCGTATGCAAGCTACTTCGACAACAGAAGGAAACTCCGAAACGTGCATCCCTTTCAATGCAATACTCATTTTGTTTCGGAGCCTGGAGTCAAACTTTTTGTACTTCTAAAAAGATGAGTCAATTAACATTATCATACATATGTATTTTCTTCCAGATTTTTCATTGACAGTAGCGTGTTTGCAAGCTTTGTGTTACGCAGTAGAAGCAATCATTTTACATACTTGTGATGACTCCTCTTTCCAATGGTATGGCCTCAGGCAAATGGGTCTAATTTTTGGACTGTACTCCACTTCCCCATAAAATTTTACAATGGCGATGGATGCGTTTCTTGGAAGAATGACATCGTACGAGATGCTGGCGGCCTTTTAAGACAACATGTGGAAAAAGAGGACAAAGATCGACATCGTTATTTTAACATTTCAATGGTGCAAAACGTAAATACAATAGACTGGCTTACATTAAATACTTTGCTGTTAGGATCCATTAAGTTATCGGATAATATTTCAGAGGAGGGGTTAAGGACGATGATAATGTTTTCTGCTGAAATGGTCGAGTTTATGTCAAGCATGAAACAACTTGCAGATGTAATAACAGCAGACTTTCCTACAAGTGTAGCTGAACAAAGAATCTTGTGCATGGTGGATAGGGCAGACTCATTCCGTACGTACAATAGTGCATTCCAGGGAAATGCTAAGTCTGCCGGATCCAACTTTCCCTCTGCATCAGGAATTTCGCTTTTGATGACTCTATTCGGCATTCCACAATCTACAAGTTTAGCATACTTTCTTTCAGAATTTGTACAACGGCAAAAGTTCTGTATATTTAGGAGAGAGAAAAACTAAAACTGCTGATAATTTCATGACTACCTGCTTCACATTCAAAAGGACTGAATGAGCTCCATGTTCCTTCGTCTACACACTGATTTTCAATGTGGTTGTAAATATACTTTGACTTGTAGAAATTTTTGCATTTTAAATATGCAAAAGTGTTAACGGGAACGACAGAGACGTTTTTGGTAACTATAATACCTGTACCTGACATGACGTACTCGATTTGTACCCCCTGAAATTGAAGGTGTCCATGATCTCAAATGTATTATTGAAATTCGTAATAGTCCAAAAATCTCTTAATTGCTAATTGCTATTGGATTGGCATTGAACAAACATTCACACTGCTCAGCTTTACATTTTCTATGCAATTTTATGATTACCTCTTTCCGCGGTAAAGCTACACAAACCGGCCCATATCCCGAAATCGCTGCGTCTCGAGCTTTTCTTCCTGCTTGTCCTTGACACATAACTTCGTCACTCCCGTCTTCACAATCTGTGAGGGAATTCACAAATTTGGATTTGGATCAGGATTTATAAATCTAATCTAATCGCGATTAACTTTGGTATTCACACTTGAATTCGTGACTAGCTAAGGATTAGATATAGGATTAATGAAAAACGCTTGGGATCAGATCCAAGTTGGTAGCGGCGGTAGGTAACTCATGCGTTCCACTTTAAGTGCGTTTGCATGTATTTAGATCACAAATCCAGCTAGGAGGCAGGATTGATTTATTCGAAATTTGGCTAAGCTAATCGAAAAGTGTGAATACCATTTGGTTTAATGCGTATCGAAATGATTTATAATTAGATTTGAATTTTCAATGGTTGTTTAAATCCAATATTTTTTCAATACGGATTTGATTTAGATAATTTTTACATCCGATTTTTAAAAAATCCAACTGTTAGTGAATACGGATTTGTATCGGATAACTTTTATATCCTATTTAAATGCGCTGTGAATTCGCTACCTGATCTCCCATCACAAACAGCTTCTCTGGAGATGCACTTTTCACCCAGCAAATTACACTGATGAGGAGTATTCCCTGTACATCTATTATTTGCCTGACAAAATCTTTCTTCTTCATCGCTTTCATCTGCGCAATTTCCAACTGAATTACATAAATTTTCCAAAGAGGTGCAGCCACCGTCGCCGCAACTGAAACTGAAGGGGCTGCATCTACAAAGTGAAACGTGTAAAATGAGAACATGGCACGTGCTAAAATCGTGGTCGTGCTTGATCGAAATAATAGCGTCACCTCAAGCTTCTCCGGATCCACTCCAGTGAATAAGATAATCGAGCATTGAAATAAACTGTATCGTTCCTACATAGCCCTCCTTTACGTCCTCTGATGAGTGCCGTCAAACCAAGAAGATACCACTGATTATCCTTGTTCTTTCGTACAATGGCACTTCCATGAAGTAAACAAGACAAATCCTGCTCCAGGCCAAGTGTAGATCCTATCAGAGAAAAATATGCTTTTCAATTTGTGGTAATATATAATTCAATGTACTTTAAGGACGAGGACTTATAATACCTTCTGGCAACTGTGCACAAAACATTCCAACTGGGAAATCTGAGTTGTAATAGTGCTCATAACTTTGTACACAGTCGTATCCCGACCTCACTTCAACCCTCTGTACTTTCAGCCGTGTTCCCCAAGTAGTTTGATTGTCGTCATTTTTGATCTTGTACTTGGCAAAGCCTCCTTGGAGAAGTACATCTACCGTTGAATTTGGGGCTTTTTGAGACTTGACATTACTGTGCCCGACTTCTTCCACACAGAGTTGCTTAACGTAGGGAGAAGAAAAGTCAAAGGGAGTCTTCAAATGAAGTAACGCGAAATGATACTCTTTATCCAGATCTTCGACGCCCATATAGGGCTCCACAAAAGTCACCTGGTGTTTGATGAGGAAGAGTTGGCATTTAGAAAATCACAAGTCTTTGCAACTCAATAATAATAGTCTAATTTCTTAGTGTAACTTAAATTTTACTTGACTAAATTGAGCGTGTCGATCCACATTCTCAAGTCCGTCTACAATCCCCGCAGCAATCAGCGTGTGACTAGGATTTTGAATCAAGTACTTTCCACGTGTTTGCTTTTGTAGTCGTCCATGCAAACCTAATCGGAATTAAATTGTGCATAACTTTAGATATTGGAAAACGCTTGTAATCAGATCTCAGTTGCGCACAAATCCAACTAGAAGGTTTAATGGGTGTCAAAATGTAATTGTGCTATGAAATCGCTACCTGCAAATACCGTAAGCACTGTCGTTGGTCCAATTATTATTCCCGCAGCTTGATACGTGTAGTTTTCAGATAAAGAATTGCGATAAAATATGGTTGCAGTCCATGGAGCTTGAGTTCTATCGTCACCAGGTATCTCATCAAGAATACCACATTCATCTACAAATTAACCAGAAGCACATTTTACCACCGATCACCACTGTAACTTATTAGTTTTGCGTTTTAAGACAAACTGGGATTTTACCTGAGATGTATGCAAGGACTAAATAATTGGAGAGTAAGCAGCAAAGATATAATAGGAAAATGAAGAAATTCATTGTGACCATCACCATATTTTGCATTGATACTATTTCGCGTTCTATTAGAACAACACCAACTATTTCTTCCAAAACAAGTTTGACGAAGTCAAAAGAGAAACTGGCACAAACGTGGACGTCTCCTAGTTAGGTACGTTTCATCCGAGTTAAAATAGACAGAACGACAAATAGCATCCGAAAAGATCTCTGATTTCACATTTCCCGAGTGGTTAGGCACACACTACATTATGTATTGCATCACTCAAACTTTGGGAGGCATGGGAGGGGAAAAAGTGTAGAGAGGCGTAAGTTACCAAAAGACTTTTCTGGTTTTTATAGCATTCTCCGTTTTTATAGCGTAGGAAGATTTATAACTTTAAAAATTGTTTTGAAATATGCGTGCCAGGTGTATTCCCACAGAGGCAGTAGGGTGGAGGTCGAAAAAAACTCGTATAGGCATTCCGGTATTGGGATACTACTTTGTTTTATGGCAAATTATTAAGAGTTCATAACATGTTTTTTTCTTCATGTGTCGGCGTCAGCTACCATTATAGATTGTACTAAACCTAAAAAAACATGTTCATAAATTTAAATGAGTTTATTGCTGTAGTACGGAAAATAGTTTTAGAACAAACATTTATCTGTTAATACTACATCCAAAATATGAGTTAACTTTTGGTGCCTGGCTGTTAAATGTACGCTACGGTAAAGCTAAAGAACCATGTTGTTGTTTGCTAGTGTGTCTTCTTTTGCAATAAGTCTTTTTTTATAGTCCACATCATATCATTCATTATCGGGACAAAAAATGCGAATGTCGCTGCTATACTTAATTAGAACCAAGATTGATGACGGAAACGCAGTAAGCGTAAAACGCATCCTGTAAAGATAAGCCGAATATGCAAACGCCGAAAGAGGGAAGCTATTGTAAATAATGTGTTAGAAATACATGGCTGTGTATGATTATTTTTATTTCGCTGTGCCTCATGGTATATGTATTTTCTACTAGTATACTCAAAAAGAGCTTTATTGCAAAAACTGCTGCGCGTATTTACGGTAAATAGGTATACAAAGTAATAGTAGCAAAGTGACGAAGTAATCACTTGATTTGTGTTCAACAAACCCTCACTCCAAACCTTCACTTCATTCAACCTACTTCCAGAGATACATCTACGTGACCTTTGACCCCGTTGACATAGGGCGTCAAACTTTTGTCCAATTTTAGAGGAGGCTCCGGTTGGAGGAGGTCATAGGCTAACTATAAACCAAGTTTGGTGAAATCGCCTCACAATTCAATTATGTATAAAGGAGAGTGGAAAAGATTCAAACATCTGTTTCCGGTTATAACTTATTGTGCGGTTACTTTATATCACCTTGACATGATAAAAATCAATTCAACTTTTTTCGTGTGTAACTTTTTCAAAGAAAAATTAATGCAAGAGTAGATTTTAAATGTGAACAAAGTGCATTAACTATGTTATGGCAAGGCGAGGTTTTGAGAATTCGTATAAATGCATTCATGTTGTTGATGCATTGCTAATAAATCAGCGGAATCGAGGAAGACCGCAAAACTAACTCCAGTAGATGCTTTTTTGGCTAGTGGTTACGGTAACGACTATTATTATTATTAATTGGGGAGTATCGGGTTCTAATCTTAGACAATGTTTTTAATTTTTGCCTGTAAGAATTCCGCTGGTTTATTGGTGCTTTCCATTTGTTCAGTGTATTTGAAAATTCCACTACATCATACTTCAAAATTGCCAACTTTGACACTGAATCTAGATGTGAATTGTAACTTATTTACAAAGTCATATCTGTTCAGTGGAAGGAAACTACCTTGTTATTTTTACCCGTTACTGCCAGTTTTAATATTATAATAGTGTCTTCCTGTCTTTGTGCCTGTTCCTGTTCCCACGATAACTTATGAACGCAAACGAGTTTTAAAATTCTGTTTTCACCAATCGGTATATATGCTCAATAGCTCTTACGAGTTAGAAGAAAGGGGTTTGGGGTGAACCCCCTGGGGGTCAGCGGGGGTCACAATTTTTTTAAATGACAACCATAGCTGAAACTTGGCATACGAATACATAATGAATAGTTATGACGTTTTGCAAAGTTTGGCCCAAAATGGTTGACTCCTTTAACCCCCAGGTGGCGTCAAAGTTCGGTGGGGTCGACTTTTTCAGTAGTTTCTCATTAGCGTTACACGCTTCTCGTTATAATTTATGATCTTTCGTTTGTTAATAAAAATGTTCGATAAAACCACTATATCGGTCTATTTGATGGGTCCAGCCATGAATTTAACCTAGTAGTGATTTTTGGTTAATATAACGTATCTATTGAAATAAGGTAACCTGTTAGGTTTTAACATTGGTCACATAGCTCCTGTGTTAAAATCGAAGTCTTCCACTCTCTTTTATACTATACTTCCACTATCGCCCCACAAACACTAGAGATACGTACACGTACACATATATGACCTTTGACCCCGTTAACCTGGAAACTCTAAAATGATTCCCAGGTGAGCCTTAGAGATAAGGGACCGATTGGCAAAAATAGAATTTCAAAATTCAAAACTGTTTTCGAGTTATCGCACGAACAGATGGACGGACGGACGGACAACGTGAAGTTAATAAGTGACTTCGTCACTTAATAATAATATTTATAGGTACTTCAACATGTCCTGAAATGTTGAAAAACAATTTTGAAAGATTTAAATTAAGTATGTAGGCAGTTGTGTCAAATGAGTTATAAGTATAGTATAGTACATCAAGTACATGTATAACTATCGTGCTTTATATTTTGATGGTATTATTATAAACATATATATCATTGCGCATATTATGGATCTACCTATATAGCAAGTCAAAAATATGAACTCAAACAAATAATTCTGTTTTCCTTAAGCTGTCCAGTTTGACATTCCAGATTTTGTATGCCATTGCTGAGGTTTTGCGATGATGACCTTCGGAAACAGCACCAAACGTTATTAATGAAGTTAGAGAAAGCGGTCATACTGTAGTTGTAATTGTGGGTTAAAAAATACTGCATCTTCAGTAGTTCATCATTCTAAATTCAAATGACTACACTTCACAATCAATTCGCAAAACCAAAAGTCATCATTCAAACGAATACTCATAAATTACGAATTGTCATGATATTGTCATAATTGTTAATGTATATGTTCATATACGCTGTTTGTTATATATATTTACAAACCATCATTTTTTCACATAGTTCTGCACTAACCACATTATGTGTTTTAAAATTAGTTGTGCACTTTGTTTTGATTGCAATATGTTGTTGGATTTCATTTCCTTTCCATGTTAAACGGTAAATTCGAGGAGCTTATGATTTTTATGTACATAATGCCCTGATTTATGTCCTCAAGATGAATTTAGAATAAATTCGAAAGCTTGACAATAAAAACCTTGTACATTTTCTTTTATTTTCACTTACAAACCCGTGTTTTACTTTCCGGTTATGTGCAAATAAATACGTATCGCAGGCCGACTTACATTACATTATTTCAACTCAAGACGACGATCAGAGTCAAAATCTTTATCTTGTTAAGTCAATAAAGCTACATGGTTTGACTTAAACTGGGACGTTGCATCTATCAATCAAAAGTTTAAAGCAAACACCTTACTTTTATGTTTTAAACATCTTATTTTCGTATTATGTACCATATTTGACACCAACTTTGGTAGTTATCTATCCCGACTCCCGATTGAAATCATCAATCATATCTAGTCTTAATAAAATTTCGTGAGATTTCATAGAGCTTTGGCTTTCCTACTCATTACCAGGGCCAACCAAATGCATAATTTTGCATTAACTTGCATTTTGCTTATTAA
>JAHZNB010000062.1:0-27501 GCA_027744295.1 Callyntrura guangdongensis | reverse complement strand
CAGATTGACTTTAAAAAATCTTACACACGTTTAAAACATTATATATGGAATTTACTTGTCATAAAAACAAAACGTTAGCTCTTCTCAGGATTAGTGTTTTTAGTTCAAATCTAAACCAAAGGTTAGATTTTTATTTCAAACATTTCACAAAGGTATCTAGAGTGAACAGAAAAATGATGTATTTAAATAATTCTCTTCATTTCACAGAGAACTTATAACACATCGAATTTTAACCCCTTGTTCAAAAACTAATTTAAAAATACCTTTAAATTTTTACGACTATGAGGACTTGCATAACCCCCGTCTTCATCTTGGCCTACTTCAAAAACGAAACAAAATCCGAAATGTTTCAAAATCCTTCCGTTTCAAGTTTCAAATACAATTGTTTCCACATGTCGCACACTCTTGTCACTTTCCTCATCACTGTGTATTTTTATAATACGTAACCACGTAACTATGACAATGAGTACCTTGGATGAAATATACTTTAAATATACCTATATATATACAGTACATCCTTGATGAGTTTACCGTTACTACGCCTGAAGAATATAATGTGACCGTTAACCCCAAAGATCTTATTACAAAGTATGATTTAACTTTACTTACTCCATGCTCCTTCTTGGTTTTCCCGCAGTCTACAACTTCGCATGCATGCATGTTTAAATTTGTACTTTTTAATTGCCCTCGATAAGGTATGAGACGGAAGCAAGCGATTTTAAGAAACTGTTTACTTCATACTCAAACCCTGTGTTAAGCAATAATTGTTGTGATTTTATGTGTTTTATTTACTTTCCCAATCAGTTTTATGATTTTAAATGTTCCGTGAAAGCATGATGTGCATCCTCGAACCATGAAATAGTCACAAATATATTTGTTTATTTGGGTAGCATGTTCACCCCCTCCGACGTTAATCACAAGGATATAAAAAAATCGATTTTTGTAACTATGGTTAGCTTTATGTACCCCGGACAACTGTGCATTGTTTATGTAAACCCCATACGGGAGAGAAATGCAGGGTTTGGGTAGGAAATGGAATATTGGGTGAAGAGGAATGGAGAGTAAGCGTTTTGTATTTTCCCACACACTCGGTAGATGTCCATTTGCGTTTTACAGGCTTCTCGGCATGTTATAGTCAACAAACCGAGCCGTATAGCAGTAAATGGTGTTTTCATTCGAAAGTTATATGCCACTGGGAAAACACATTACATATTTGTAACATGGGTATTAGTGCACTGTACGACGACAACGATAACATGACATAGGCTTAAATTATTGCGACTTGTGCTCGTATTGTTAGCTTTCCACTTCCGTAAGTTTCAATGATACAACGCGAAGGGCATCTTGGGAGTTTGTAATTCACCTCAACTTAATGCAATACCACAAAGCCCATTTTCCTGTCTTGTGATCTGAGGAGATCTAAAACCAAAACCCAGGCATTCATGTACATATATGCTCAATGTTAGTTGGTTCTTTTATTCTTTGCTTAGTTTCTGACTTCTGGTTTTAATCGCATACTTGCGAAATGTAAAATTGTACCTCTTCTAGAGCTCTCTTTCTCTGTAGAGATGATGTTGTGTGTTGCTTAATAACAAGCGTAAGCGTTTACACGATAGTGAAATATTATGATTGTTTGTTTCATGATTCATGATGCTACCATTTTTCAGGTCGTCTACCCTGGTTTTGTTGATACGTAAGATTCGTACAAAGAATGAACACAAAGATGGAGAAGATTAGAAAGAAATAATTTTGCTCTGTTGGGAAGACAAGAATCGTGTTTTCAGCTAGATTTGTGTGAGTGGTCCTTTAATAAATTCATGTACAAATACACACTAGATTTTTTACAAGGAGAAATAACCACATTAAGTGTGTGGAATGAAGCACATATTTATTATGTAATACATTTTTATTCACTGAAAGCATTAAACCTCGCATACCTAAAACCACTTAATTTTATTGTATGGTTAGTTTGCACGAAGAAAGCACAATGTGAAACTACCGGAAGTAATATTAAAATATGTAGAAATTGTAATTTGATCTGTCTACATATCTCTCTCGGTCACTCGGTACTAACTCCTAAGAAAGTACAATGTGAAACTACCGGAAGTAATATTAAAATATGTAGAAATTGTAATTTGATCTGTCTACATATCTCTCTCGGTCACTCGGTACTAACTCCTTAATTCATACGAAAACGTTCGAAGCAACTCGTAAAGTTAATTGAAATTAAACAGAATAATTGTATCGAAAATGATTGTTAAACTTCTGACTAAATGCTTGAATACTGAAATGCTTGAATACTGTATGTACGGAATAAAATAACTGAATCATGGCATGATTTTAAAAGTATTAAGACAGACAAGATGGTAAAAACTAACCGAAGAATAACCTTTTATTCGCTTCCGGTAGTCAATATAAGTATATGCTCGTACATTTCCCATTGCATTGTACATTTTGAGAAGTAAGAAATGAGAGGGATGATTAGAGCAAGACTGTTTGATGAAATACACTTAAGGAAATCAAGGAAATAGGGCTCACTTTTAATTAAAAGGCGATACTTAGGGCTGCAGCTTTTCTCCTGAAAAAAACTTGAATATGCAAGCATAATTTTAAAAAAACAGCCCGTAGATCGGAAATGAAGTAACTTTATAATTTATTCTGGAATCGCGTGGAAATACCACGGTACAACGGATTAACTAGACAGCACACTGAAATAAATACTACTGAACTACTAATAACCACTGAAATAAAATTGGTAAATATTCTTCACTTTATGATGACTAATTGTACCAATATTACCATCATCTTTCACCGCACAACATACCAGAGATGCCTGGTACAAGGCGTGCAAAAAATTATATTTTGATTCTCTATATAATTACTAATGCAATCAAACACCGTATTTATGTTTTTGGCATAGTCCATGTTGTACATAAACAGACCACTTCATTTATTTTTGAATCCTTTTGTATTGAAATTATCTAGACTGTTTTTCCGTCGCCGATTTTTTAAATTTTGTAATGATGATGCCTATATCACGACCAGAGAACACTGTTGACATGCGTCATCGCCATGATGACCATGTAAACTTGTTGAGTGAATTGTAGACACTGTCGCCTTGGCATTTAGTAATACCGTAACGCACAAATCAATAAGTTTTTACAATTTCTTGTCCTGCCACAATGACGAAATGTGTATTTGACAAATTTCCGGTTTGACAAAACTATTTTAAATTCTATCAAAAGTGACCTACTCTCTTCCAAATACCAATATTCTAATAGGGAATTGAACAATAAATTAGCGTTAAATGAAAGATGAGATAATCTTGAGCACAATATTTTATAAAAGTGGATATAAACGTTTAACATTTTTAGAAAGAGCAAATTCACTGTTGGGAATCATAAAAAAACAGCAATTTACCTACATAAATACAGCTTTGCCTCTCAGTCAGGTAGAAGTATTAACTCATCGTCAGAAGGGTTCATCATTTTCTTGAGTAAAATCATTATTGTAAACCTTAAAAATTCGCACAATCTACGAATAACAGCAACCTACGAAATTCAGGCTTTTTGGCTGCTCGTGTTTATTGTCGAAACTTTACAGGCTTACACATGCTCGTATCTGTACAAGCTGCATGCATAGAGGAAACGAAACCTTTCTTCGATCAAAATGCGTTTAGAAAGCTAAATCCAAATTCAGACTGGTGAAACGGTAATTTGTCTATATCTTATTTAGCTAAAGAGGAGGGTACATTGAACGAGCCTTTGCCACTGGCTTGAAGCTTTTCTCAGTCCGGTCAGAACATTTGAGCAAGAAACAAGGAGGGTAAGAGCGTTCCTCTGGTTTTAGATTTTTCATCTTGCTTAAATATTTACTTACATCAGTGAATATTTTTTCTGCAAAAAGCGATCTAAGAGTTCAGCATGAAAACAGGGATTTTTACGTACTCTGAAATTATCCGACCGAAAAAATAAATTAACAACACAGGAAGCTTGAACAGGTTGTTTGTAAAGACGAAAATTCATTCGCTTGTGAAACTTCAATTATATCTTGCAAAGCAGGTTAATTTACCTCACGAAAGGAAGTATTTAGTAATCGTTATCGTTCGTGGTTGCTCGTGGATAGCATTCAACTTTTTCAAAACTAGAGAAAATTCCGAGGAATAATTCCGTGGTTAAACAATTCTCTGGTCAAGTGATTGTTGCAGATTGCCTTATTTTTTTACCTATGAATGGACCACATCTAGGAAGGGCAGCACTTCACTAACTTACCTCTTGGAACGCTCTGGCTTCTTCGCATGTGAAATGACGAAGGAACGGAGGAAATCGAGTTACCTCAAAAACTGTTTGATCATCTTCCTAGTGTATCACCATGCCCATCAGTGTTCAGGCTCATCAGAAATCATCGGGTCAAGGTATCAATACACACAATTCTTTGTCCTCTAAAACATATAAACTTTTAACTTTTCAAAATCATAAAGTCTAATAAATCTATAGTCTATTGGCACTGCCAAGCATTCAAAGCCATTACGTTCATTCTAAGCATAATAGTAGGATAATTAATGTAGAATTCCCTTTTCATTATAAGGGCCAACCTTTCAAATCATACAGATGCTTTGTTTGCCATTCTTTCATTTTTGATAAATTTTTATTAGAAATCTGAATTTGAAGAATAATTTTGGGAAAAAATTCAAGTTTATAACGAGTCACATGCTAGAAAAATAGATAGTAACATTAAGTAAATGTTTTATTAAAACTTTAAAAAAAGTTCATTTCGCTGTTGGAAAATTTTGTTTCTTGCAAAATTTAGATAGCGGTACTGTCAACTGTACAAGCAACGCAACTACGCATTTTCTGAATCAGCAATCATTTTTTACTTATAACAAATAATCAAAAATTGGTACAAACTCCCCAACAGTCTTTTCCTTACTACAGTCATACTTTTTTTACAAGATTCAGCAGTCTCCCTGTAAATTAATAGGCAGGAGTTAAGATAAGCACTTTACTACAGTTTATTTACGAAACAGTAAATCGACCCCTCTCATATTATATGCTTTATTTTTGCTAATTGTTATTGTTACATAAAATGGACTGTGAGAAAGCGTTCACGCAGTCATTATTGTGGCAAAAAAAATCGACAGCAATTGCAAAGAATCGTAATAAATATGGAAGCCAGAAACGGAGTTTGTGTTTACACATCATAATCATGGCACGAAGTAGGTGGTTTGCATTCTTGAGTCATTCATATTACCACTACGACCACCATTGAAACTGTAACCTATGTACGGAAACGAAACTACTAGACACATTCAAAGTCACGGTCAGGGTTACATTGCACCGTTTTAAAGAAGCATGAAATTAAAAGAGATACGAAAATGCAAAATGTGCTGCACTAAAAATACCCGCAGTATAGAATGAGGTATAAGAACTAAGAACTCTATTAGATTTAACGATGGCGACGGTGATAGCGAATATTATTTTCTGTACACTTGAGTTGTACTGCACTTTTTTTTTGTCTACCGCTTTTATTTCGGGCACAGTATGATTGAAAGAGATTCTTACAGTAACCGTTCTTTCACGGAGCAGTCACGCATGAAGATACAACAAAGGTTCATAAAAATGAATGTGTGGTAAAATACCTCGAGGAAAGGTACATGAACAAATAGCAATGTGTGTATTTTAGATGCAAGATGTGCGCTATTTAAGAAAAAATGATTAAGGATCTCTCTGAGCGATTCTCTTACATAATAATAAACAATGCTACCAACTTTTCTTCGGATTGAGCATGCGGAAACACGAAGCGTTGGTTAAAAATTGTTTATTCTGGTGTTTCGGATTTTTTGTTACCTTATTATTACACTGATGCATTCAAGCATACCATACATGGGTAAAAATTGAACTTTGTGCAAAGTATCTGTACCAAGAACGGTATGAATACGGGTAGAATGGGGTCTAAAAATAAAAGGAGTTTCGTACAGGATGATATTTCTAAAGAGTTTCAATGCCAAAAGAAAAACTGCAAAGTACCGCTATCCTTTATGGTTGATGAAGCTATGAATGATTAAGACCTTTTTTGTGTGCGCGTGAGATCGTCTGTTATTGCGGGATACAACAAGTTTCTTTGTAAAATGCTGTTACGTTACCTGTGTGGGATCTCACTAAGAGTCATTCACATCTCGGGATGCATTTGTTTGTCACAAAAGCATTTTTAGCTAAGAAACTTGCAGTCGTGCTTTTATAAAAAAAACTATTGTTCCTGTTATTATGGCTATTTTGCATTGTATGACATGCTATTTATTATATTATTAACGTGCGGCCTATTATGACGCCATCGCCAGATAACAAAAAAGGAAGAAAAAAAAGAGATTTACACGTCCGTTTTTCCTTGCAGTGTTGTCACATCTGTCTCCGTCATTCTCAGCCCAGAGGGAAGACGAAATAAGGAAGTGTCATTTGAGGAAACAACATCTTCCCCGCCCCCACCATTGCTTCCTGCTAATGTAGAAGATACAGAGTCCCCTCCTGAGTTACCGGCAGATTCTTCTGTACCAGCAACAACCGTTTCCGCTCCCACTACAAACAGAATACCGTCCCCATCTCCGGTATATGTGCATGCGCTACCGATAATAAGGAACAATGCTGAAGAAGATTTGATGGAAGAGGTGACTAGCTCACCCATGATTGCAACATCTCCCCCGCTGGTTGTCCATGAATCAGTAGGATGGTATATGTGCATGCGCTACCGATAATAAGGAACAATGCTGAAGAAGATTTGATGGAAGAGGTGACTAGCTCACCCATGATTGCAACATCTCCCCCGCTGGTTGTCCATGAATCAGAGGGAACGGAGCCTGTATCAGTTCCGACAGAGACCCCGGTGCCCCCAAGGCCAACACCCTCTACGTTGCCACCATTTTTCAAAAGTCTTATTTCAAAGTCCAGTAGACGAGCGGATGACGATGGCATTCGAGTTATTGACGCATTAAAAGATATTGTGCGACAGGCACAGCAGCAGCATGCCCAGAATGATGCACCTGTTCCGGCACCTGCTACTGTAACTCTGTCTAATACTGGCAGCGGAAGTACAAATAAACCAGATTCTTCAGGATTTGGTCTCCCTCCGGTTGCGATGCCGTTGCCAGAGGATGATATGCATGAGAAAATTATGCCCGGAACTGGCTTGAATGGGGATGATGACGATGAGATGGAGGTCGAAGTGAACGCTGGATCTTTGGACCCTGCTGCAGCGACGACAGATGTCATTGACGATTTTGCCAAGGTGGTAGTAATGGTTGCCAATGAAGATAAAAGTGATGACGGTGACACGGCCCCCTCTGCCGAGGTACAAAATAATAGGATGTATAAAAGTGACATTATTGATGAGCTAACCGCTTCTATTCTTTGCCAACACCGTGCTGATATAGAGGAGTGTGGTGTGGACATGCTGGTATATATAAATCCTTGCCTCCCTCCTCTCACTCAGATACAAAACACCATACATTTCTTTCGTAAAGCTTGCATAATTACCCTCTCCCATTTCTGCTTTTCTCCTTATAAAAATATTCTCATGAAATTACACAGGACATAACTTTTCAGAGCATTCAGAATTACAATGGTCATCTTAATGGAGACGTAATCTTTCTATCTCTGTGTTAACAGGTTTCAGACGCCATGCACAAGATATCGGGGGCAATCCTATCCTCTGATGATGTTTTAATGCAGAGGCCAGTAGAAAATATAGTGAATGATGTACTTGGCTCTATTAATGCACGAAATACGTCCAAACTCACTAAGCAGTCTACCACAACCCCTGTTGCAGCAGCTAAAAGGATAACAACGATGCCACCAAGAGCATCTACAACGGCCAAATCGAGCTCTTCAACATTCCTACCTCGAGTAACACCAAAAGTTACCAGCGCCAAAACACCTACAACAAAAGCTACCACTACAACAAGACCACTGATCATAAGATCAACAACAACATTGCGTCCACGACCTCCACAAACAACAGAAAACTTCGTGTATGGAAACTTGTTTAACCCCGGGTTGGATGTCAAGACCCAACAGTCCTTAGCTAATATTGTCATAAAGGATAAGCCGACAATGTATTCACCAGAGATAGTCTCCGCTGAAATTCTCCCACCTCCGTACCAAGGTGCCCCGCCCTCGATTACCTCCAAGTCACCCACGATGAGCACCAAACCACCAGTGACAAGCACAAAGCCACCTACGACGACGACGACAACAACAACTACTACTACAACTGAAAAGCCTATGTCAGCACTGGAAGTAATGATCAAGCAGGCAGAACAAATGGGACGACCATTTACTCCAGTGGTTCAACTTCCCAACGCTGATGTCTTTGATCCGGAACCCCCGACACTTCCTGTTGTGCCCCAGGCACCGTTGCCACAACAAATTCAGCAGATACCGCTGCAACCGCAAATACCCATCCAACAACAGCCACCCACAGTTTACATTCCAGGTATTCCAGTCGACGCATCTACGGAGTTAAGCGTCCCAGATCAATTGGTAGGAAATGATGACAGCACTGACACAAGTAATGTTGAAGGCGACAATGAAGATAATGAACTGGATCTAGAGGACTCCGAAACGGATATTGAGGTTGAATTTTCTACGGTCAGACCTTATGTACCTCCATCGAGAAAACCATCTTCAAGCGTGACAGATAAGAGACCTGGTAATGAGACGAGCAGCAGCAATAGACCCAACGAGTTTTATGATGACGAAATATTTGGCTTTGATCCCTACCAAACATTTCACCACGGAGTGTATGTACCTATCGTTGAAGTAATTCAACCACTAGAAGATCAACAGAATAGTGATTCATCATCAGAGGAAACTTATGTTCCTCCTCCAAAGATAAAGAGGAGGAAACGTCCTCGACCAAGTCAAAATCAATCAAACAGACCCAGCACAAATGTTCGACCATTTGTCAAACAAGGAAAACCAAACAACAAAGTGCGACCACTTAATAAGGATCCTAAAAAACCTGTCCAAAAGTTGCCGGATCATATGACTAGACCACGGCCGTCACATTTACAATATCAGCACGGGTAATTTAAAAAAAATGCAAATGTTATAATTTTGTATTATATTTCACGCTTCAAACTACTTGGCTTACAAAATCTTTATCCTGTTGTAGAGCTGCAGATGACACGGATTCACTTACTGGCCAGCTAAAGCCTAACTACAAATATCCCGGCGAAAGTTATGGTCCTGAGACGCAAACATTCGCTCCAGATAGATTATTAGCACTTCCTCCACAAGCGCTTCCACAAAACGTGCGAAAAAATCTAACTGACCATCATGATCATCATTACCAGCACCAACATGGTCTTGTTGTTCCAGGTCACGGACACGGCCATGGCGGCCACGGTCATGGAGAAGGGGATGCTGGTTCGGCTCATTTACCACAAGTCCATGTACCTAGTCAATCAAACAATCACTTACAAGCTGACAACGCGCCTACCGTTGCTGAGAAGCGACCCGAGTTTGGCCCCGCGCCACCCGGGAATCCTGGGCTTGAAGCAACTCTAACTAGTGTGGATCCGGAAATGCGGTCTTTTGTTGACATTAACAATAGAATTGCCCTGAGACTTTTCAGCAGTCTTACAAATCCCGTCTCAAAATCGTCAACTACTTACGGAAACATGGTTGTTAGTCCTTTCACAATTACCAGTTCATTATCGATGCTTTTCCTTGGTGCGAGAGGAAACACGGCTAGTCAGTTGGATGGTTTGCTACGCCTGGATGACATGTTGACATTCAACCCTCATATGATGTACCACAATATCACACAGGCATTTTTATCTCAACCTAATACCGCTGCTGCAATGATCAGACTACTTATTGCAGACAAGGTAAGTTGTTGGCATACTATATAGTATTAACTGTTCAAAACCAACCGTGATTTCAAATCAGAACAAACTACATGTATAACGACTTAATGTTCACATTTTCAGGGAAAAGGTGGAATTTTAGACTTTTATCGCACACGGGTTCAACATTTTTATGATGCACGAGTGGAACAAGCCGACTACAAATTTGCTGGACATTTAGCTCAAAGTATTATTAACCAAATGATTCGCGCTCAGATCCAGAGGCATTCATATGAGTTATTAAATTATAGCATTCCCCTTAGTGGACCAATGTCGATGCTGACAGCCACATTCTTTGATGTAGATTAACATTTCAAACTATTTACATTCAAGTCATTTAAAAAATAATTCCTCGAGCATTAATTGAGATAATTTTTGTAGGGTCAATTTTCAGGAATGAGAGATGCTAAACTGGACGGTATGAACTTTATTCATCTTGCAGCCCTTGGGAGAAGATTATTTCCTGTGCCAGCGCTATCTGTAAAAGGAAACTTTCGCGCCGCTTATGATACTAACCTAGACGCCACTGCCGTTGAAATCCCTTATACATCGAGAGACCTTAGTCTAATTGTCATGATGCCCGGCAAGCCTGGAGAATTCTCTATCGGCGGAGTAGCTTCCTTGAAATCTAAGCTGACGTTAGAATCATGGACTCAGTTGATGAGAGGATTTTACCCACGAGATTCGTTCAAAGTGGTTCTTCCTAGATTCCGGCATCAAACGGCTGTAAATTTAACTTACACTCTGAAACGTTTTGGACTAACTGATCTTTTCATGCAAGAACAAGCTCAATTCAAGGGAATAAATGGTTTAGTGGACCTGTTTGTTGACGAAAATATGATGCATTTTACCGAATTTGCCACTTGGGAAAAACTTTCTGATACCATGAGGGAAACAAGTATGCAAAACAACAAGAACCTTGATCTCATCCGTATTCTCCGTCCCTATGTTAAAGATCAATACGGTCAGTACCAGGAACCCCTCTCTGTGAACGACTGGATCTCAATGTCACGCAATCCTTCGTCACAAAGTCAGCAGCGTAGTCGAGGTCCGCAACAGCCACAGACGATGGATATCAGGCTAGCTTTACGATTGGCTCATGCTGAAGAAAAATTGAAGCGACGACAAGCAACAAACGGAGCCAGGAGCAACACAAATCCCAGGTTAGAACCAATGCGCACATTTATGAGACCCAAAGGAAAGCGTTCCAAAATGCCAAGGTCTCCCAGCCATCGACATCAAAAAAGGAACAGGAGTAACAGGCGGTCAAAACAACTTAGCAGACAAAACAATTTACCGGAATTGGAGGAACGCGTTTTGAAATTTGAGCGGCCTTTCATCTATATGCTTAGGCATAATCCAACTGGAATGATTCTTATGACAGGGCAGTATACTGAACCCGTAACGGAAGTTCTTGAGTGAAAGTTGCCTTCATCGGTCACCTAAGCACTCAATCAACGTAACGTTACTTTCTCTGTTAGTCACTAATGCGTTCGTTAACTACCAAACGAATGACATACAATGCATTTCATTGCAAGTACGACAGTATCTGCTTTCTGCTATATTATGTATACCAACCACCATTATCCTAGGCTATTTCGAGGGGTATCAGCCTTCACATTTTAAAGGACAATTTAGGTAACCTTTTAATTTGAATGTTTTTCAGCGGGATTTTGTAGTTTATTTCATTGGTAGTGTGTCTTTGGGGGCTCCAATCATGCACCGACTGGAAAAGTCAATACTGGTAGCACATAGTTTTAGACATACGTAACTCTCCGGCAATTATTCTGTACGGTACAGATTGCTAGCTATACTCAACAAAAGTTTGTTACCGATTATAACATTTCTCTCCATCTGCCAAAATACTCGTGTTGAGTTTGTACAGAAAACGGTATGTTATCAAATCTTAATGTTTTATAATGGTACTTATGTGTTGTTGTTATACATTGTCAGCATCATCTTGATGGCAAAATACAGTCAACTACAGCATTTATGTAAAGGTATGTTACAAGTAAATGACATATACTTGACAAAGCCGTTGTCAACTTGTTGGCCGTTCCACACCTTCAATGCAAAAATGCATAATGATGATGATATGAACCAATTGTAATATTATAATATCAATGCAATTTCCAATTCTTTTAAACGGATTATATATACACATACCTAACTATACATAAAACATACTAAGTGTAAAGTAGTGGTTAAGATGTAGTTCAAATCGATAAACGATTTGAGCTGTTGACTGTTCCTGACGTGATGCTCATGTTCTTAATTAATGATGTGTTTTTTTGACAATATTTAGAATTGTTTTACCTGTATGTACTACTTTCATATAATTACTGACCACTGTTTGACTGTGTTTATAAAATGTGCGTGTTTATGTTCACGAATAAAATAAGAATTGATGTATTCGTTATACGGTACAAGGATGTCGCTTCAAAGACTTTGAATTAGAGACATTTGTTCAACAAATCTTCTTTTATTTCATTTCATTGATTACAAGAATTCTAACATATAACAATAAATTATTTTATACAAACCACAACCACGTCCACACATCAAAACCTGTGGTACCCATCCAAGAAATGTTGTCTCGTATCACCCCGATAACAGCTTGAACAGTCGGAGAGATTGTTATAAGTTTATCCACATTCTTGTCCACAAACACTTGAATCTAGACAGTAAAATTTAAATAGTATTTATACAAAAACCAGTTCAATTTGCATAAACTATAGCAGCATTTAAGATTGCACGATAAGCCGAGGTAATATATTGAAATGGCGATAATATTGTTGATTCTACTACAGCTTGTGTCATCATAACCTGATCTAGTTGAGCTTGCGTAGTGTAGTAGCTAGCTAAAGTACTCAACACAGCCCCAACTGGTCTTGCTTGTCCATTGCCAACAATATCAATAAGGTAATCAATGTTTTGTGACGTAAATTTTAAAATTATAGAACGGCCAATCGGATTTTTCGCTATTCGTGCCAATACATATGTAACATCATCAAGACGTAATCCAGAATCTGTGTCCAGAGTTTTGTTGAGTAAACTGAAAAGCATTTAATATTGTTAAACTACTTTAATGAAACAATTTTGTGTATTTATTAAGAGAATTTTGTAGAATCAAATTTATACCTTTCGAGAACTTCTATGTCGGTTGCACAAGCAAGCGCTTTTAGAAACTCCTCCCGTAAATCGGTATCATTAGTCTCTTGATACTTATTGAATATTAAATCAAATGCAACTCTCCCTCCTTCTGCAACCATTGCACATTGTAAGGTCTCCTTTGCATCGATTGATGTTATTCTACAAAAAATGCCAAAATGTAAATATTCTCTTTTTGCCTGTTTGTCCGTTTGGGTTAGAATTTATATTTTACAATCACTATTAATTATATGGAAAATTGTGCAAAGTAAGGTAATATTTTTTCAGATAGCTTACGGATTAGTGTCGAGGTCGGCCTGCCATTGAACCAGTAATTTCAGAGCATATTCTTTGCATAAACGACTTCTCATAGAGCACGACCAATCTAGCAAGTCAGCTCTCAAAATGGCAGCAGCTCCTTTGTGTGCTGCTGTTTCTTCAAGTCCTACGTGTAACAGCGCGGAATCAATTTTTGGCAAAAGATAACCCTAGTTTATTGAAAATAAAATTCTGATGGTAAATATTGTACAGTTCCATACTGAAATATCCTCTTTAATGAAGTACAAAGACGTTAATAAAATCATACTCATACACATACAAAAATAACCATTTACAATCACTCAACCTGTAAGACTGGAAATCCTGGGTGAGATGAAAATTTTGTGTAAATGTTGTCAAAATGCTCGAAAAAGGTACTCCAAACGGTAAAATGTGTTTCGTGGTGCAGAAATTTTGTGAAATTTAATGCTGCTTGTATGTTTATGTATTCTGTGGAGCCGTTGAAAAATTAAAGTAAACGTACCAACTCTGAAAATCTCTATTCTAATACTCATTTAGCCTCAACAAGTGCAAACTTACTTTGTTTCGCAAGCACGAAGTAGTCATCAATTAGTTGACTTCTGGTCAAAGGATTTACAATGGAAATGTTTGATTCCAACTGCTTTTGAATCAACTGTGCCAACGAATGGTTATACAAAGTTCGATAATATCCTTTCAGTTACATAAATATGAAAAAGAGCAAGTTTAAACATTTTAAAACTTAGGAGTTACTACAAACTAAAGTTAATCATTTTAAAAATGAAACCTGTGGCATTGTTATTGATTATTATCCACTTTGTACTGTTATGCAGAAAAGATTTGGAAACTCCATCGTTCTCCAGCCATAGTTTCGGCACATTATTTTCCAAATGAGGTTCATCTTCAGTGGCCATTGTGATAGGAATATACCACCGTCCTTCCATGTCTGATGTGTCATGGTTTTTAAACCGTTCTTGAGAAAAACTGATGGCCGTCTCATTGATCACGTCAACTTTCACCAAAGGAAAGCCTGACTGTTCCGTCCATGTATGCATGATTTTTGGCACAGTTAATTCGGTTGGAAGTCGGTCGTCCATAGAGGCTGTCTCTTGAAGCACACCAAATAAATCATCTTGTTCTGCAGAATTGTATGCCATCATTTTTAAATATTTTTGTAATCCCGTCTGTAACGTTTCTCGAGTGAGAAATCCCTCCATCATTCTGATAATCGAGGCACCCTTTTCATATGAAATGGTAGAGAACATTCCCTCAATTTCATCAGGAGTGCTAACATTGTGCGATAAAGGATGCGTATTGGAACGAGCATCATACAACATGGAGTACTGCACGGCGTCCAGTATAGCAAGCTCCACCCCCATAAATTCCGGACTGGCAGCCTCCATTCCAAGGTATTGCACGTACGTAGAAATGCCCTCATTTAAAAACAGTTCATTCCACCACTTCATTGTAACAAGATTTCCAAACCTGAGTTTTGAAAATATTTAAAAAATCAAACTCAAACCCGGTGGGTTTTTTAAGGTTACTCCTTTATTTAGAGATTAAATTGTATGGTATAGTATGTATACTTAACATTGATGTGCCAGCTCGTGCGCTATTGAAAAAAATAATCATAAAACACATTAATCATAATATCGCCAAAATAGTGCAGAAGCAAAAGTATAACTGGAATGTATCTTTTAGTTTAGCGTACCAATAATTAACGTAATTAAATTCCTGTCAGACTCACTCTGTTCACCAGGAAGGAACAGAAGATAAGATGTGCCATAAATATTTAACCCGTAATTTTCCATAGCTTTGTCGATTTAATTGTTGAAAAAATTATAAAAAATATTTAATTGTTACATTTTTTAAAAATAATAATTTTGACTAGATTTCGTGTGATTTTACCGCCACTAAACTCTGGAACGGCTACTGAATCGAGTTTAGTCAATTTGTAGGTTTCATTCAAATATTCTTCGTAAAAGTTTAAACATTTGGCTGCTACGTTAGCGGAATAATTTCCCGTTCCCGCTTCAATCATGTGCTTTGGAGCGTATACCTGTATAGTAATTAATTTTTTACTACAATGTACGTAATTTAGACTTGTCTGCAAACAATATTATTAAGTGACGAAGTCACTTATAAACTTCAGCACAAATCAAGTGATTTACTTCGTCACTTTGCTAATATTCTTTGTAAATATAAATTAAAAACGTGTTAAACAACGAATTTGAACTTACACGAGTAGATTTGTTACCAAAAAATGCTTCGACATAATCAAAGTCACTAACGACAAAAGCTACCAAATAAGAGGACATTTTTACAGTTGGTGCATACTTATCTTTAACCCAACCAGGAAAATCAAGACTGGAAAGAATGTACTTGTATTAGGCAAAATATTATAGCTTATTATTGCTTCCATATTTCTCCCAAAGAGTCAACCACTTACTCAGGAACAGAAGCGACAAGCTCTGTATTGGACAAGGAAGTGTAATTTTCCTTTCGGATTACCGTGAGCTCAAAAGTTGCTTTCAAAGCAGGCTAAATTAAAAGGACATAATTGTTCATGCATAAATAGGAGTCGCAAATTAACCCTAGTGGAACCATATTTTATACAAAACACCAATCTGAAAAGTTTGCTATACCTCATCAAAGCAAGGGAACACCCTTCTGGCATCAACACTTTGAAATTGCGTCGCAGCAACACGTCTATTAAAAACAAATCATTGCTTGGATGACTGTAAGTCTGTTTTATACTAGCACCCGAACACCGCTGAATTGTTGAATGAGTTACGGCATTGTTGCAAACCTCGTTTCTCCATCTTCATTTTCGTATGTTCTATAAAAGAGTCCAGAGTCACGTAAAATGATACTGGCGACGTGTTCCATGTAAATGACAAGTTCTTCCCCAGCATTGATTTCGGTAGCCAGTTCAATAATGAAAAAATCCCGCTCTTTGTCTTCACTAAAACCCGAAATATCTATTTGTAGTCCGGGATTGGATGAATAAGCCACCTCATATAAGTAATTTACAGGTAGTGATTACATGATCATGATGATACATAACTTTTTGCACTACTTGCCATTGCAAAGGTGCATATTATTCAATCCACTATAAAAATAATGTTTAGTTTTAGTTTTATCAACTTACAGTAACCAAACTTTCATTAATTGTCAAGTTCTTGGAGTGTAAAACAATGCGAGACGTTGTATCTTGATTAACCCCAACGATTTTGATTTTCCCCGGAGCAGTGAACTGGGATCCAACGGATGAGTCATTGTCCAAAATCACCCTTACCTCAATGTCGTAGTGTGAAGGGATAAATGTGTTATTTAGTCGGTACATTGGTTCAATGACCCCCCTTCCTGCGATACCATCCTTTCTATTACACTTTCCAGGAAATCCCCTGGTCTTTGGTTTTTGTTGCAGTGGAAGTTGCGCCACAGAAAAGGTAAAAATTGTAAACAAAATAGACGGTAATAAGACATACGGCGGATATTTCATTGTGAATATTTTTGAGACACAGCGAAATTTGGTAATTATTGAGCAAGTAGTGTGTTTGACCAACTAGGTCAATGTTACGGTCCGCTCATACTATTTATACGTAGCTTCGTCCATCAAATGCTAAATTGTACAGTAAACCTGATACCTCTGTCAAAGACCAACCGTGCTAAAAGACTTACTTCAATGGCATTAGGCAGTATCCTACAATGAACATTTGCATTTAAAGTTTTCTACAGTTTACACTTGGTGTAAGGAAAGGATTCAGCCCGCAAAACTGATTCATGATGACGAAGAAAAGCTACCTTCTGCTTAAAACAGGAGTGCACAGGTTTATGCGCTTACCGTGGTTAACACAAGTGTCAGTGAAGCAGAAAATAATTTATTGCGTATGTACACCCTCTTGTCTAATGATTCAAAACCCGTGTTTTCCACTACGAAATTTAAAGATGTAAAAGGTCAAATGATGCATCACATAATCACATACATGTTCCGGCATTTCAGTTTTTTTTCGATTTGTTATTTGCTGATGAAAGCTGGGTAGATTCATGAGGTTGGCAAACAAGTTTAGTCCCTGATTCCCTAATACTTCTCGTCTACTGGTTTTTATATCGTGCCCAGCTCAAAGATTATCTATTTTTTATTATTTTGTTATCCTTGAGTGCAAGCCGATTGTTCATGTACATCTTTAATAAGTTGGTGATTAGTGATTGCAGTGTTCTTGTTCTTGCAATAATTAAATTGACGTATAAGCTTGCGTTTTGACTTCATGCGTGATGTGGGTTTTTATACAGACGCGAGATGTTAAGATATTTCATCATTAACAATTAATGAATTTCAAAGTTAAACATGAAAATTTGAACCAATTGATGAATGGGTTTTAAAATAAAATTAGGCAAAACAGGTGTGTATCATTTGAGCAGTTATTACGACGATGACCAAGCCAATTTTGTGTCACGTTGTTGGTGGTTAATTATTATCCAAATTTAGTTGTTATTTCCGAATGAGTGAGTGTTTAGGTTGGTAAATATTTGACAAACATGGACAAAATCAATTAACCAACAACATGAAGTAAGCAAATTAATGATTGCTTTAATATAAGTATGAAATTGCGACAGTAAATAAAATATACTGTGTGTATGACGAGTTTTGGTGTCTCTGGTTTAAAAACTATAAATAAATAAACAAACTTTTGAACCAGTCATATTTCATATATGTAATTGTCTTTTGTTATTTTATTTTTTCATTTCGCATTTTGCTTTAAATTTTCCAGCCCGTATTTGGATAGGTAATTTTATGTAGTTTATAATATAATAAATGGTTTATTTTTATATATATTTTTTAAAACATACCATACCACAAACTTACCATTTATATTTATATAATTTCACTCTTAAGATACATACATATATGTACAACTTTATTTCGCGATGCCTGCATACAGAAATACGCATGCAGCTGCATACGAATATATTGTTTTTGATGTGTTACATAATATAATTTAACTTCTCTTCAAGTTTATAAATGTTCTAGCCATCTAGGTTTGGTTGGTGTCTCGTTTTCTTTTCCACGCGTCAAATTTTAATACAATACATAATAATAAACTTACACGCGACTTTCTCATGACAATCGCACTAACGCACTCATACCATTTCGTTATTAAACTATGACTAATACATTTTGACTCGTTACAAGATCAAACGAAAACAGCTTCAACATTTGTTTTTTGATCGATTTAAAATGCATATAAAATTACACAACCGTTGTTTTTCAGAGTTGAGTTCAATTTCAGCACAATATAATATTTAATTAAATGCACAGATAGCCTCGGAAGGTGCAATACAATACAATCTATTTAGAGTATGATCAAAGTTATTATGAAGAGAAAGTCGGTATTATATTTAAGCTTTACAGTTCAGCACAATTTAAAAGAGGGCGTTACAAAGTAAATAAAATAGCATCAAGATAAATTCTGAATAATATTAATATATTTACGTTTACGCGCCCTTACGTCTAAAATGTCATTTTTATTCTCTGGTCTTCATCTTAATGGCGTTTAATTGTTAAAAGGCTTCAGTCCATTTTTTATTCGAGTTATGGAGATGTAGAATTGATAAGTGCATTACATTTACATTACACGCCACTACACAACTCGGTATACTACATTACCGAAATAAAACTGTAATACAGAAGCAGCAGCATCACAGGAAATACTAACGGTCGTCTCATTAAAAAAAACTACTACAGTACGTGCGTGGGTGGATAGTTCACCTAGCTGACTACAAAGCCGTGCGCTGCGCTGCTTGCAGAGCTTCCAACTTTTCTTTCTACAAAAACTTTGCTCGTATAAACTGTACACCCGAGTTCGTTAAGGAAAAGAAGAAATGTGACTAACACTTTTTCCATCTAGCAATTAATTATTGTAAGAGGCGACGAATCAAATTTGATGACACTACAAAGATACTATTATAACTAGGTATACTCGTTCCGCTATGTTAGAGTTGTCTTGTTGTTGTAGGTATGTGTTTCTCCTTTACTAAATAATATGTCTTCTTATTGTAAAACGTCTTTATGTTATTAGTTTTAATTTTTTTTTAATTAAGGAATATTTTCCGCTTGTAATTGTTTAAGTGTAGTTAGAGGCTCCATTGTTTAATTCTCGGGTAGAAAATGTCATTTTTCTGTCAAGATTATTATTATTTATATTATTATTTGGATTGTGCAATCCTTAATCAGTGTCACTATGAGCTCATGAGGTTACACATTATATTTAAATAGGTCATTTTTAGGTATTTAATATCAAACAGGCTGTAACAATGATTTATTGAACTACGAAGTTCAACTGCTAAACGAACAATATAACGGATTAATATTACATTGTTGATAACTTATATGTAAGTTTATATACTTTGTATCGTCAAGTCTTATTTCGCGTATATTTTAAAATAATATTATTAATAATAATTAGTTGCACCAGTTACTTTTGTAACGGAGAAGGTGCGCAGTTGCGCTTAATAAGATGCAGCTTTTGTGTGGCTTGACTTTTGTGGTGATTGATTACAATATAAAGGTTTTTACGACTTTATCACATAATATCTATTATTAAACGTAGTGTGTGCCGTGCCAAAACACATGCGCATTGTAACCGATCTATTTACTACTCTCGCGCTACACTTTATTAGTAATATAATAGTATACGTTACGTTAGATATAATACAGATGATAAGATGTAGTGATAAGTACACAATACATATAGATTTAAATATAGGAGGTAATAATGATGATAATACAAATTGAAACTACTTATCGACTCTAGTGCTTATTTCATCGAGATCTAGCATGAGGACTCTGAGGAAACAATACTCATTCGGTTTATTTTTGAGTGAGTAAAGCAGAGTAGTTTAAACGACAATAAAATCAGCCTCTCTCAAAAATTCTAACCAAAGGGGACAAAAAAAAATCCGGATGATCTGCTAGCGGTGTGTTATTCACTGATATATACATAACATAATATTTATAAATATTTTACAAAGCGTAGAAAACAGAGTCTAAATTAATGCTTGAACAAGCCAATAAACAACAACAAATGAATCATTATTATGTGTGAATGCTTAAGTTGATAGTGACGAGAAATGAGAAATAATGAAAGAAAAAAAAGTCCTTTCAAAATAAATGAGTTAGTTGTATTAACAGAACAAATCAATGACAATGTCGCGGTGCACATCTGCTATACAACATTGTTTAAGAACAACATATTATGGTTTAAATATAATATGTAAGTGATATATTTCAAATATTTTGAGTACGTATAAAAATTTATCACAAAAAATCATTACTTTATATAGTATTTGTATATTGTATATGACAATAATTAGGATACTTTATGATATATATATCTATATATCTACACAAAACTTAAACTAATTGTATTTCATATTATATATTTATATATATGCTTTTTTGTTAAATAAACTACTACTAGTAATGTTCTAATAGTATGCAGTATATTAGTTTTTTATTGTTGTTGTGGACTATATTAAATAAGTGTATTGAGTTAAGTACGAGTTCATCTATGTAAGTACATTTTTATATATTTATAGAATATAACAACACTTTTTTTTAGAGGCTACAGCTACAGCCTTCATAATATAGCCATAATAACAATAATAATAACTACGAATAATAATTTCTACATGCAATCCCCTTTAAAATCATCAGATAATACAGGACATAACTGTTTGTTAAAGTATCATAAAACAATAATAACAACCAGCCATATACGGCCTAAATGATAAAGCTGACATTAATATGACAAAAATTGATTATATATTTGATTTCATTGGATGAATTCTTCCACTACGGTTTCAGAGAGGGAGTGACAGAGAAAGAGAGGACAAAAAATACCGAGAGAATGTATCTGCAAATATTATCAGTTGTATTTCTAGGTTGCAAAGAGGTAACTTTAAATAAAAAATAGCACTTGATTCTTTTTTCAAATTGTGGTTTAAACATGATTGTTATAATAAAAATCAATTGATCAACGTAGAGTATTTTGTTTGAATTAAAACACTCTGAAGAGCGTCATGCACGTAGTGTGTAGTATTAGTATTATATATGAATTAGATCAGTAGCATCATAATATAGTACAACATACGTCAAAGAAAAAAAATATTATCTGATAAAAACATTTTTTAAAGAGAGTTTTCATTGTAAAAAAGGGCTCCATTATTGTTGTATTTAAGTGTTCAACTTTTTAAGATCGTACTGATGGAAATTAGCGCTCCCATGTGAGGTACAGAATTAAAAGTGTGTAGATAATTGAACAGAAAACGCTCATGTTACCTTTTCGGATTATTTACTATTTTTATATTTTCTCAGATAAAAAAGTCTCTTCTACCACGTTTACAAACGTTAGAAAATACTATTTTCATTTTAATGTGCATCAGAAACACATTTTCCTATTTGAAGAAAAGGATATATGTAATATGCGTGTGTATATTTGATTCTTTTATTTATATATTTCTTTGATATAACAATTTAATAATCTGCTTATATGAAATGTCTTCTTTGAGGTTTGTTTCATTCAATATAATCTATCCTATATGATAATATTCTAGTAGACCAAGGTATAATAATGGTAGTATTTTAAAAGATATACATTTTTTTTATTATAATTTACTTGTATCTCTCCTATATATTTGATTCAACTAGATTCTTTGCAAAAAAAAAAAGAAAAAAAAAAATGCCATCATTGTCAATGAATAAGTATACGTTTACAACGACATTTAGTGAGTAAATTCATACACTGATGCATGCATCGGCGTCGGCGCATAAACAATAACAAATATAACAATAGTAATAATAATAATATTAAATGACAGCATTTATAAACGGAAACAGTTTATTGTTTTAATTGTAACAATGAGTAAATATACATATACTTACACTACATGTATATATAACCTGTTCTGTTTTCTTGATGTCTTTTTTAATCGACACTTTATAGTTTGTAATATACTTTATTAATATCCCTATACCATGTGTAGCTAAATACATCGATTATCATCTTTAAGTAGCGTACAGTATTATAAAGTTATAATAGGTTTTCATTAAAGGTAGCTAAAATCAAAATCCTTGTAGAAAAAATTACCCCCGTTACCAGACGGGTCAAGGACTTCGTGACCCTGTGGTGCTCCTGTGGCATATACTGCCTGATTGAGAGCGTTAGACGTTGGGTTCATAATACCACTGGAATCGTAGGATTGAGCTAAGGAAACAGGAGGATGTTGGTGTGAACCGGGACCATCATTGACTAATCCACCGCTACTACTTCCATTGCTACCCGCTGGAGGTGCCACTAACTGCTGATAAGGCGAAGAGGAGTTTGGAGGATGAGCTACAACATGATCCATTCCTGGAGGCCCTGAAGGGGGAACGGAAGTCCAGTGGTAATGATGATGATGATCATACGGCATGGTGTTGGGATCTGCTGCGTACATGTGATGAGGGTATTCTTGATGGACAACTTGAATCTCCATAGGCTGCTGACCTGAATTGTTTCCTGACCCACTGCTGCCGTAGGGATGCAGAGAAGCCACACTGCCGGCTGGATCACCTCCTCTATCGGGGTCTTGTTGACTTTGTGAGGACAGATTTGTACTACCGATAACATAGTCATATGCACTAGGATTAGGTGATATATTATGTGGCTGCTGCGTCATAAGTGATGGGACTGGACTTGGTTGTTGAGATGTCAGCGGAAGGTAGTTGTACCCTTGCTGTTGTTGATGATGATGCTGTTCAGGAGGATTCACATAATACTGATGCTGTTGTTGCATGCTTTGAGAAATGACTGATGAAGATCCGTGGTACTGTTGTGAATGCTCGGGTATGACTTTCGGTTTAGGATACACAATCACATTTTGCTGCATAGATGCCGGCCCGCGACCGTGGTGTTGATGATGTGAGTTATGGTGATACATTTCTGGACTTAGAGCAGGTGGTGACTGATGATTTGGAGGGACAATGGCAGATGCTGACGCTTTAACGATTATATTCCTTCCGTGAGAAAATTGGCCTTGACTACCTGCCACAGGAACATGTACCGTAACAGGCAACGATGAATGAGTGTGAACGTATTCCATCGAGCTAGGAGAGCTGACGTTGCTACTGCCGGCAGCTGCCGCAACACTTGGAGTTTTTGGACCCGGACTCATAATAATTTTACGGTCCAACTTAGTCTCCAGATTAGACGTCGTGGAAGCACTGACAATAACTGATTTTGTGTTTGTGACTGCGCCTTTGGGTGTCAGGTTTGTTGATGCAGATAAATTTTTGGTTTTTTTCCCTTTAGGAGGTGCCGGTGACTTGATGATACTCCGTGTTTTATTACTGCTAGTACTACTGCTGGCACTACCATCTTGTCTTGCTTCCTCGTCGATCTGTTGCTGTTGTTGGGCCGCTTTCTTTGTGCTTTTCCGTCTTTTCGTGGGTGGTTCTCCAGGTTGTGTGGTTGATGTTGCTGCTTGAGCATTACTGCTGCCGGCAGCCGCAGCCGCACCACTTGCTCCCGGCTTCAGAGGATTATTAATGTCGCCGTTCACAAATAGATACTTGTGTACATTTTTCACATGCTTTCGTCGATTGGAACGATCACGGAACTTTTTCCCACAAATATCACACAGATACGGCAACTCATTTGAGTGTAACAGCATGTGATTTTTCAAACTTTCTTTGTAAATAAAGGACTTGCCACACAGCTCACAGGTATACTTTTTGTCCCGGGTATGAGTGCGCAAATGAGCTTTAAGATTGTTTTTGAACAAAAACCCTCGATCACAATGCTCACATTTAAAGTTTCCCTGGTTCTTACTATCTTTAGAGCTGTCACTTCCGCCATCACCAGAGTTTACAGTACTATTGGGACTGGTGCTGTTTATTGCACTAGGGAATCCTACCGACAGAGTATTTCCGCCCCCAACGTTGTCCTTGCTATTATTGTTGTTATTCATTTTCTCAGCCTCTTCAGGGTGCTTTCTTTTGATGTGATAGCGAAGATTCACACGTTTCGAAAATCCACTCGGACAAAAATCACAAGGAAACTTTTTCGGATTGTCACTATGAATTCTCATATGCTGGCGAAGATTTGCTTTGACGCTGAACTTCATGCCACATTTTTCACAGTCATGTGTCTTTTCCGGAGGCTTGTGGGATGCCAAATGAGAATCTAAACTTCCTCTGAAAAATAAAATAAAACAAGGTTTCATTAGCTTAATTACAGAGTAACATCACTTTCGTTGGAATGCTTTATACGTCATTACATTATCATTATTCTTGAATTGTCAAAAACAGCATCAAACATTCATAGAACAAAAGGGGAACAATTTTTTGTATGTAAATCAAATCAATTTGGGACCGCCTTGGGATTGGAAAACAAAAAATACATCAATTTTATCTGACGCCATAACCTTCGTGGAGGCACGCAAATATTCCCTGCTCTAACCTTTTTTATTCATTTAATGTCATTCAAATTACAATGAATAATGACGGTCCAGTTGTACCAAAACTCGTTTCTAGTGAGTTTTCTAATCTTGTCGTGGTTCCTAACAAAACATACGTAACACGCTATGTTGTAAAAAAGGTAACTTTGCTTGTCAATGCTCCTGCCTGTGCCTGACCGTGGCTCCTCGTCGTCTCTAAAATATATTATATGAATATTGTCTACCGCAAAATGAAATACATAATATTATTCATTCTGTTCGTTAACTCATCCGTACGATCCGTAAAAAAAACTTAATATTTTTTCTTGCGCATTGATAGAAAGGACGCCTTCTCGGCTGCACCAGAGCGCCCAGTGTGCACTTGTATTAAACTCCTTTCATGTTAACAAAAATCATCTTAAATAAATTCTGAGTTCAGGCACGAGCGAATAAAAATCATGTAACTCAAGATTCTGTTTAGTTAAGTAAGTGTGTCGTGTGCACCGTTTCGTTACTGGTTGGTTCGACGTATGCAGAGAAGTAGCAATAGCACCAGCTATTCTTCAATTGCGCACAGGTTGGTAGTTGGTAGGAACCAAGTCACTTACCGACCTGCATTGTATTGTAGAGAGCTTATTACATTTTCTTGCCTACTTTCACTCTTGGTAGCAAGAACAGAATGCAATGTATTCAACAGCCCAACAAAAAGCTTCTTATAATAATTAAAACAATTCTTTTTAACAGCAGTAATGCTGGCGGTCAATAGGAAAAATTAGCAAAGTGAATTTTAACAAAATCGTTGAACGTCAAACGTGAGTGGTTTTTAACGTAAAGTCTCCTGTCTTTTAAATTAATTATAATTACATTACGAAAATATTTGAAATGATAAATAATTCAATTTACAATTAGTTAACAACGAGATACACAACCGTTTTTCTTGTGGTCAACATGATGAAATATGCCTCCATCGCTTTTCAAACTGCTTAGTTTGTTTGCTTAATTGAACGCATCGAAAATCATTTAATTTCTCTAATGAACGTAGTATTTCGTAGAGTTAAAAATTTCCAATATAAAAATTGAAAACTTCAACATGTAATAGGCTGTACACAGTGCAGTTATTTTTTTTGGTTACAGACATTAGTTGTTTATAACGCTCTCGTCGAACCGCATAATATTATGAATGAAGATATTATTGCAGAGAGAGAGAGAGGTAAGCCACGTGGAGAATATTACTCGCACACATACAATCAGGTTGATCATGTACGACTGACGCTTTATAGCCTACAAGAAAAAAAGATGATTATGATTGTGATTATCCAAAAGTACAGTTAATGCTTCTCAAGTTTCTCTTTCGCGGCTCTTGTCAGATTACACAAACTGATGAGAATATACGTACAAACCAATCACAATAAAAACTTTTTTCAAATAACTGACGCTCTGCTAGATTGAACCTTTACTGAAGATAGGTATTGATATTACAAATTAGGCAATCATTTCGTTGCTCGAACATTTTATCTATTAGAGCACACAACTTTAACAACTATATTAATGTGCTTTCGTGTACCAACCAACCAGCAAATACCAAATATTAATTTAATAGTTGAAATGAGACGATGTTCTATCAAAATCAATAACATGAAGACACATTTAAACAAAAAAGTTTACTTAACAAAGCACCAAACACTTGATTGTTTTGAATCGCTTCTGTGATTTAAATGTGTATGCTGAAGAAACTGGGATCAGTGGAATCCTCGCTACATCATAGTGAAGTAATGAACGATGACCCGAGAGATCGGAATGGAAAATTTTCAAAATCTGGTCCAGCTTTTTACTACTTCTATCTACTTACTTATAAATATACTATATTTGTTTTCCAACCGAAATTAGTAAAGTGTTGGGTCAAGATTTAAGAAGATTTCATAAATGTCGCAACGCAGTAGATTATACTAGGTACATCTTTGAAACAAGGAAGCAAGATATACACATTTGCAGCCAGAGAGATTAGTCATAACACAAGTGACCATATAGTGAATAATATATACATATCAACTCGTTAAATATCAAGTATCTTATTCTATACAAAAAATGTCGTACAGTACATACATACACCATTACAGCACGTGGATATCAAACCATCTTCAGCTCATAAAATATAATGTGAACACTGCACAAATGATTAAAATGACCAAAAAAATTCCGTTTGTCACTTACTCACGTAGTTAGGTGTTTTACTTTTAAGTTAAACGTTTTAACTTACAAACATTTCATACATTGGCATATCCTTTTTAGTGATCTAGGTAAATGTAGAATGATGTATATATGTATATCTAGATAGTCTACACCATCTAAAGTCAACAACAGATTATGAGTGACAATTCTTTTAAAATTAAATACGTATCTCGAGCTGACCATACGACACAATACTTACTTATTGTACTAGTAGTGCAGATCCATGCTCATGCTGCATTAATTGCAAACTGTTAAATAAATAATCAATAACACAGTTACTTCTGCCAAATAAGTCAAAAAGAAGTCACATCAACTCTTTTGCGCGGTGCCATGTACCTTTCCCTTTCTTCGATTAAACAAGAAAAACATGAACCATTCGTTATTTTACTGCAACAATTTGTATTTCACTCCATCAACTCTGGAACTGCAAGACAAATGAAGAT
>JAHZNB010000061.1:0-10932 GCA_027744295.1 Callyntrura guangdongensis | reverse complement strand
GATAAGAAGTTTGGAGTAAACTAACTCCATTGGTTGGTGGTTTAAGAAACTAGTCACGCTCACGTTTATTTAGGCATTTTAGTTTACAAAAAAATAATATGGCAATGAGGGAAATGACTGCCCACTAAATTTTTAAATTGATGCGTGCTCGAGCCAACATTTTTAAACCTGTCTGCATGTGTAATAACCTTTCTCTTCTAACCAAAAATCTTTCTAATGTGCTTTGTTCAGATTTATACCTACAGCCTCTATGTTATTAAATTGTCATTTGCAGTGCTGTATGCTCCGCACAGGGTCTTAGCTACTGTGGGTAAAGGGGGGCACTGGAACCCAGGCCGTATTCCAAGGCAACGGGAATATGCTGTACACCAGGAATGAAGGTTTTTAAGATTGATATGAAATTGTCAAATTGGAATTTTATGCTATGGCTGGTCGCAGTTCGGCAATATTGTTTAAGTCCTTAGTCATACCGGTATCCGGCTGCTTTATTTAGTGGACACTAAATAAAGCAGCCTGCTTCATCTCGTTTGAGACAAAAACAATAATTCTCATTTCTCGTTTGAGAGTAATCACGCTCACGTTTTTGTTTACAAAATATAATATGGCAATGACAATATTGACTACCCACTACATAATTATTTAAAATAACCAAAAAAATATTGGTGCGTACCCAAGCTAAGATTTGTAAACGTGTCTGCATGTATAAACGCTCCAAAGATTTTTAAAATTTTCAAGAAAAACTTCAGTTGGTTTGTGTGCTAAAGCATTAGGTTGGATTGAAGGTGAACGGTCAACGACAGGCTGTCACCGACAGCAGTAGGATTTAGACACCAAAAACGTTGACTTGAATGAAGGAAAGGATAATCGCTAGAATTACCGCCAAAATTATTTATCCAGAATTTATTGGCACTATACTGTAATATTGATTAGTAATTATAATTGAAAAATTTCAACTGATGATACTAACTTTATACTGACTTTATTAACGTGAGTAGTTTCATTTGAGTACCATGTTTATGCCCATTACATGTGATTTGTGATGTGACATGCCTTGTAATGTAATTTATTACGTAGATGAACGTAGTGAAATCGTAGTTATGCATTTAGTTTGTTTGTCTGTCTGTCTGTCTGTCCGTCCATACTCAGCAGTAGGATTTAGACACCAAAAACGTTGACTTGAATGAAGGAAAGGATAATCGCTAGAATTGCCGCCAAAATTATTTATCCAGAATTTATTGGCACTATACTGTAATATTGATTAGTAATTATAATTGAAAAATTTCAACTGATGATACTAAAAGTATCAAGCAGACGGGCTAGTAATGTTTCACTGGTAACCGACCCTCGCTCGGGTGATAAACAAATGAAGAGATCTCTCCAGGCAACAAGAGCATAAATAAGGAAAGGATTGGGGAGTTCAAACAAAAAGTTTAAAACCTAAGCTCTTGGAGCAAGTTGGAGGCGTCTTCCTGTCCCCGTTGTACTTCTCGGAGTATAGAGGTAGTGCTAGTTTGTAGGAAACGACAAAAATATTTCCAGATCAGACTATCTTCTGCTCTGTTCTGATCACAACAAAGAAACAAAAAAAGTCGTGTTTGGTGTTCAAAATTAACTTGACTCTAGGAAATTTTTGTGGCTAAACTCTGTATGCCTTCGTGCAAAGCAAATTGAAAATAATTTGCCTGAACGGAAATGGAGGAACAGAAGAGTCCTATGATATGAACAGGAAACATGTTTATGATTTATTTGCAAACTGTTGGCATTGTTGTAACTTATGTTATAACTTGTTGTGTTTTATGAAGTTGACTGGATGGGAGAGGAGAGGAACATATTATGTTCGGCATGAAATAGTATGGTTTCAAAATGAACAGATGCAGGTGACAATGCAAGATATTGTTAAGACTCTAGAGACTTGCAAGCCACCAACATGCTACCGCAGTTACAAAACCCACTTGACAAGCTATTTGTGAATGACTGTTCAACAAAGGATATGTCGAATTGCCAGGGTTGACGAATGTAATGGATGAATCATTACGGATGATACGAATAGAATGTATTAGGAGAACATCATGAAAATGATACAAATTCTAAATAGTTTGCATATTTGCGAGCATAGTGAATGTACAAATAGTACCCGTTTTACCAGTTATTGGGCTTCAAATTAGTAACTTTTACTAAAAGTTGGACAGCAAGTTTCTGAGACTTTTATTAGCGCAAATGCCTAATTTGATATTGAAATACCAATAAATAAATAGCAATTTAGTAGAGTAAGTACAGTAGTCAGTTATTTACCATATTGAGGAATTGTAAACACCTAAAATATTTCGAAAATAATTACACCCGAACCTCAAAAACTACACTAGTGCCTCCTTCAAAGCGAGCGTTAGCAACTCCACGAGCAACGCGGCTACCGCCTTGTGCTTTGGCGGAAACACAGGTAGTGGTTGTAATGCGAACATTAATCCCTCCGTCTTCTTGTTTGACCTAATATAATTAAACCAAATTGTAACAAAAAGTAAAAAGGAAAAGTTTTTGTGGGAAAATGGAAACCAATTTCTGAATCTAGTCATGCGCTGATGTAAACTTACTAAAAAATATCGCGAAAGTCTAGAAAAACTAAATTATTAGCTGTACAAAGAAATAGTAGAACTTTCGTTTCTTCATTCCGTAGTTTCTGAAAACAGCGTCGCGCGTAAGATTACAAGCGTGCACACTTTTAGATGTGCTGTAAGCTTGACAATACAAAGTTACTTATTTCTTACCACTTCACTTGTGGATCCTTCTTCGCACGCTTTAAACGCTGGAATTGAAAAAATCTGCACTTCTGCTTTGTGTTTTCTTCCCTCGATGGATCCCTCTACACCAACGTGAAATGTGTTTGGATCCATACAAATTCCTTGATTTGTCGATTTTCCAGTGGGTCCACTATCATCTAGACATCCGCAACTACCCCCTTCTTTCAAGTCACCAGCCCCATTTTTTTGAATCGGCGTCAGGCAGCAGCTTGTCTCGCGACAAGCAGCTGGTGGGTCGCGGCAAGATTTTGTCGATGCGTTACAAGATCCGTACCCACGAGGATTGATTATAGATTTGGTGGCGGACAAAAAGTCTCTACTCTGTAAATTGGAGGGAAAAAGTTTGCAATTATTAATACAAACGTAAGCCCATTTTAAGGATGGTCTTCCAAAGAAGAATGTAAATGCCTGAATTAGTATAATTGGTTAGTGGTGTTTAAACGGAAATTATACCATGGCAATATTAACCGAAGGTGGGTAGTCGTCGAGTCCTTCCCAGGCACTTGCTGCAGCCAAGAAACACGTTAGGAGAAAATAAGGCTTCATGATTTACCAAGCAAATTGTAAATCTTAACTGTTCCTATTGTCAAACTTAAAGATATGTGTATCGCTCCAACCTGTTGAAAACGTACTGTAATTTTAAAACACAATCACCTCCGTTTTTATACTTTTTTAAAGTTCTTTCCGTATAGTCGTAAATAACACTTTGTACTATCATCACTGATAATACTGACATTTGTATGACAATGCATTTGTGTGGCATGCTGGTAGGCAGTATATTTACACCAGACACGGAAAGTACTCTGTCTACATAAATGCTAATGCCGAGAGGCAATTTAAACAAAACCTGAATATATTTTGCCAACAGAATTTTTTCAATCAAGTTAACGGACAATTTCATTATGTTATTTTGAGTTGAACCTTCAATACATAAGCCACGGTTACCAAAAAAGGTTAGCTTACTAGTGATTACCAAGTACTTTTTGAACCACTCAAATGAGCAAAGCACACAAAAGGAAAGGGAAAATTGGGTAAAGGAGAAAGTTAAGCTGTTTATACGTTGTAAGTCCGAAAATTTTAGGTACAATGCAACTAGATTAGGATATTTTTATTTCAATGTCTGCTATGCTTTTCAGCACAAGTAACTATATCAACTGGTATTGTAAAATATTGTAGACAATGAGATAAAAAAACTGGTATATTTGAGGTACCTTGTCCCCAAACTAAAAACTTTCGTGTGCACAAACTTGGCGGCATGAATTTTCTGTGATTACCCGCTGTACACATTTAAGCGGTCCTAAAGATATTCATGGTACAAGCAGACTTACATATTTCCTTTAAAACTTAACTAGAGGACCCTTTTTGGTAATAATGTGATATTTATAGTTATGTAAACTAAAAATATCTAATGAAATTTTCCATTAATTATTTTGGAAGCATTCCACGGCAAATTTCTAGTTGATTGGTTGTTGCAGATAGGTCATGTATAGAGTATAAACCTCAAGTACACATTGGAACAATAACTATTAATATAGAAGTGTAGAAGAGACATGAACATCAGATAATAGAAAACATTTTCTGGGTTCCGACCAACCCGACATTCCTTTGTCTAATTCTTTGTCTCATCCGTTACATTGAAGTGTTCTGGAACCTGCAGTGTCGCATGTAAATTCAAGACCATAGCTGCACTTTGTTAACACACATATTGTCATTTTACCAAGTTTACTTTAAGCCTTTCTGTAATTTGAACGGTATGCCAAAATTATTAATCAAAACTATATGTTACAGTTGATGAAAATCTTGACATTGTACATATACATTCAAAATACTGAACAAATGCAGGTTCAGATAACATTATGGAACGGCGTATTTCTATAAATACTTACCTATGTTTTGTGGTTATTACGCAGACAGTAGACGTTAATGGTCTTTTTGCGAAATTTAAAAAGATTTGTATCGCCCAAGTCTGTTGAAAGATTGTTGCGGTTGAAAAAGAATTGCTTCCAGTTTCATAAATAGCATCTTGTCGCATGGACGTAATTAGTAAGGTTTCTGGTCACAGCCTATATTTATTGCTGCCACGATTTAACGTAGTATGATTTATTACTGTGCATGACATGGAATATGCAAATTGTGAACCCCTTTTAAGCTTTAACGTACCTTAAATCTACTTTGACCATGAAACTTTTCCATTGAAAATGATGAAAATTTTTGTTAGCTATGTTAAGTTGTACTAAGAGTCAATATGACCATGTTACCAAGAACGACTTGGGGATTTGCTGGCAAGTGTATGTCAGTATGTCTTCTTGTATTGTGTTTTTTCTGAACCACTGAAAAGGGTAAAGTAGATATTCACAAACCAAAGTAGCAAGGGCAAAGCTGTACGAAAGTATTCCGGACAATATTACTAGACAGGATTAGGTTTAATTTTAGTGCTTGAAATGTTTCGTCCCACTTTTAAACCCAAACAAGCTATATGGTAAAATAGTTTATGCATCGATAATAAAATTATTATGTTTTAGGTACAATTCTCGGAAAACTAAAGCCTGTTGTGTCGTAAAAACGGGTCTAGGCGTTTTCCCACCAGGTCCTATTCCTATCTGCACAGTTCCCTCCAGAGCATGTTCCTACCAGGCCCGGTTCCTACCAGGCCTGGTTCTCCCATACACAGTATACTTCTGAAGTCCATAATATAAATATTCTCAGTCGGTCAAATTAATAAAATTATATGCTTATGATAATTCTATAAAAATATACGACGACATACTACTACATCAATCGATTTATTGGCGGGTGCATTCTTTTTGGATAGCTAGCTTCCATTTTACACCAACTTGTTTCATTTTGCTCCAATTTGCATCATTTTGCCCGTCATTCTGATTCATTCTGTTTGGACTGAGATATACGCGAGTGGTATCTACGATGAACCGTCGGAACTTTGCTTTTTTTCCTTGAAACGCGTAATTAAATTATAACAGATGAAGTTTAAATGAATTAAATAGTACTGTTTGTATAAAATACAACGACAAGTCGACAAATGAATTTCTTCTTTGTTCTTTTGAATTTCTTTTTTTTTTGTTTTGGGGCAAAATGAAACAAGTTGGGGCAAAGTGATACGAAATTAAAGTTGTTCAGATTTTGATATGGAGTTGACTTGCGTCATAAAAAAGTGCAGTTTGAGTACCTATAGTCTACCAGTGTGGCTGTAACTTTCAAATGGCGGTAACTCTTTGTGGTTATATGATTTTGAAAAAGTGTATAGGGTAAGAAACGATCAGCGTTAAATTCTGAGTCGAATGGTAGCTCATGTGTGGTAGGTTGTTAGACTTTTTTTCGAAATTTCAGATTTTGAAATTTTCAAATAGCTGTAACTTTCGTTTTTGAGCACATCAGGCGTTGAGACTTTGGATATGGACGTTTCAGACAAAATGCAGTCTATTGGTACCAAAAAATATGGGGCCACCATAGGGTTACTCTAACCCATCCATCTGGGAGGATAATATGGTGGCATTCCGAATTGGTTGCAGTTCCACTCTTTTAAATATTAAAGTTGAAAGCTGGTATAGAAAAGAGAAAAAAAGCACCAAAATGTTAACTATTTTGACAAAACACACACGTCATCTTGGTCTTTAGTCTTTGACAACCTCCAATACATACTTTTTAAATAAAAAAATATAGTTACAATGTGATTATTGGCAGCCAAAATATCAAAAGCTGAAAATGTATTTAAAAGAAATATAAATATATTGTACAATCACTCGGATCAAAGTGAAATGATATTTAAAATTGGTTCACACTAAATTAAATAAAAAATAACCGCACTAAAGCTGCATGTATGCTGCGTTGCAATTGCACTAAAGAATAGGAAAACAGAATAACACCGACACAACAACCATTGACGGCATTTCCATTTTAAAAACTTGGGGATACGGGATACTAGTAGTATATTTATCACGTTAACGTGCATGTATACTTTGGTTGCAGAATTTGCGTCATGTTCTTCGAGTATTTTTACATTGAGAGAATAGAGGAAATTACGTGATGTTCTCAGTTTAATACATTAAGTATACGACCAAGTCGCTACGTTCTCCGAATTTGGTTTGAATGTACGTACAAGTTCTGTATGCATTGCATACAAGCAGCAGTACCAACTTCATGCGGCTAGCTTGCAATTGCACTAAAGAATAGGAAAACAGAATAACACCGACACAACAACCATTGACGGCATTTCCATTTTAAAAACTTGGGGATATGAGATACTAGTAGTATATTTATCACGTTAACGTGTATGCATACCAAGGTTGCAGAATTTGCGTCATGTTCTTCAAGTGTTTTATCATTGAGAGGATAGAGGAAATTACGTGAAGTTCTCAGTTTATTACATTAAGTATACTACCAAGTCGCTACGCTCTCCGAATCTGGTTTGAATGTACGTTACAAGTTCTGTATGCATTGCATACAAGCAGCAGTACCAACTTCATGCGGCTAGCTTACCTGTATCTGTCAGCTGCTGTATTTTCTTCTTTCTCTGCTGTTGATTTTCTCATTTTCATTTCTGACTTCCCCATTGCACTATTTGCAATGAACTGTTGTTGTTGTATGTGTTGGTGGTAATTTAATTTTAAAGTTGTACTCTTTTAAATAATTAACAATATTTACGCCGCCTGGTCGGAAAAGGTTTGTTGATTATTTTTTTCAACTTTTGAGGATATTGCCGACGCTAGTAAATTGACTAAACTAGTTTAGAAATCAAATAATGTCACTGTGTGGTTATTGTTAATTAATCGGTTAGTTAAGATGTTTTGAAAAAGGAATGCACTAGTATTTTTTGTTGATTTGTTTCTTTTACTTCAGTACTTGCAGCAACCTGAGTAGGCGGAATCAAAAACTACTTCCGAAATGGCACCATATTATCCTCCCCGAAGGAAACAAGAGTTTTTCGTGGACACAGAATTCACTTGTTTTCTGTGTCTTCACGAAATTACACCTGATCCCTGCCACATGTCAAGAATTAGGGTGAATGAAAATGACGACGATGACACTGTCCGGATGAACATGTCGGAAGAAAACTATGCTGAGAAGGAGAAAGAGGCCGTTAGCTTGCGGAGTGTTTTTAAATTGATTGGAATGGATGGAGGAAAGGTGCTGGGTAAGGAGCTGACTGCAGGTGCCTTTCCTGGCTCCAATCTGGTGAACTCGGACTTTTCGGTGGTATTGTGCAAAACCTGTCTCCAAACTACAACGAAATTGACCAATTTGTTTAATGAGTGGGAAGTAATACAAATGAAGATGGACAACGCAGTGCAAAAGTTTGCGGAGATTCTTGAGCATTCCGAAGGAGATCCAAACCTGATGGCACAATTACGGACAAAGCTGATTGATCCACTGGAGCAGCTCCAGGGTTCTGTAGCACAAGTTTTAAGAAAGGAAACGTTAAAAAAATGTGAGAAAACAATTATGCAGATTAAATAGCTATTACATCTATTTTTTATGGCTGATGACAGTAAAATGAATTTTTGTACTATGACATTTTGCAGGTAGGAGACATTTCAAAAAATCGTGGCCCAAGGTCACACTGTATAGGACAAACAAAGCTGCTAGCACAGTCACCACTCCGGTTTCCACCTCGGTTTTTATCGTTACTCCATCAGCTGACATCTCGGCTTTCGTAGACGAATTTCCTACCGAATACGAAGTGGAACATGAGACACGCCCAAAACTCACAAGTTGCAGTGATTGCGGGCAAAAGTTCACCCATAGCAAGAGCATATATAAACATAAGAAGCTATTCTGCAAATTCCGACCAAAGGTCCAACATCCTGCGCCAGGTCCAGATCAGCAAGACACTTTGATCAACATTAACGACTTATTAGGCAATATGCCTCGCGTCAAAGTGGAAAATGAACAAGATTTATATGTGCTGTGTACTCTCTGCCCCTCTACAAACACCTCTCACGAATTTACGGAACCAGACATGACAAAACACATTATTGCTGACCATTGCGACTATTTCTTCGCTTCCGTAAAACGTATTGGATATAGTGCGGTCAAGTTTCGTGAATTCTGTAACAAACTGCTGAGAGACGAGCTACTTGCATGCCAGACGGATCGGAGTGAGGTGCCCGCTTGTACTTATAACTGTTCCTATTGCCCAAACATGTATCCTGATGAATTTGATACGTTTTCACACCTGGTACAAGACCATTTCAGTATTTACGCGTGTAAATTGAAGGACTTGCAGCGTGGCACCAAAGAAACCTCAGCAACCGGCATAGTTAAAATTGGCCGACACTACGCATCACGCGACCCATGCTGGTGTGACATTTGTGGTCAAAAGTTGGCTCATAGAGCCAGTCTGCGTCGGCACAAGAAACTTTCCTGTTCTATTGATAATCCACAATCTAGAAAGAGTACAGGAGATGGTTCATTTCGTTGCGAGGCTTGTGGTAAAAACTTGTCCCAGTATGCAAATCTTTGGCGTCACAAGAAATATCACTGTTCTAAAATTCCCCGAGCTAGACGCGTTAGAGATGATCCATGCTGTTGCGACGCTTGTGGTAAAAAGTTGGCTCGCAAAAGTTATCTCCATTGTCACAAGAAATACTACTGTACTGGGACTCCACAAGCCACACCGAATTCAAGCAATTTTTCATGCCGTTGTGACGCTTGTGGAAAAAAGTTGTCTCATAAAAGTGATCTGAGTCTTCACAAAAAACTTTACTGTTCTAAACGTATAAATGGTGGCCCGAAGTCAGAAGAGGATTCCTGCCTCTGTGATACTTGTGGTAAAAAGTTTGGTGACAAAAGTAGTCTGTGGCGCCACCGTAGAAAGCAATGTCCTGATCCTCAACCCCAACTTTCAATCTCGGTTGGGCCTACAACAATCCAAATCTACATTACCAACGAGTACGCAGATGATGAAGATGTATTTTGAAAATTCCCAGCAATCAATTAGTACAACTGACACATTATACGTCAAAGATGAAGACGACGAGGACGAGGAGGTACCAATGGAACTGAGTTCCTTTGCAGTTGAGAATACCAAACTAGAAGTGCTGGAGCCGTGGGACGTGCCAGACTTACCTGAACCAAGTATGGAAAGCGTTACGCTTACGACTCAAGAAAGCTTGATGCTGGATGATTTGACGGAGGTGTAAGATTAGAAAATTATGGAGTATACTGCAAGCTTCCCTGTACAACTGGGGTTTTGTCAATATGTAGAAAATGTGAATATGATCAAAATATTACCAGACAAATTGAACTACAATTTTAAATTTAAGCACTAAAATTAATGTATCAATTCACAGTTGAATACATACGGGTGTTTTCCGTATGTCACGTCAGTCACGTGTCTGAAAAAATTTGGTGTATACATATCCAATTTTGATTAAATAAATGTATGATAAATTTTTTTCCTGTTTGTCCACTTTTTTAACGCAGACCATAGTAGAAATTCAGCAAACAAACACGGTAGAAATAGAGTTTTCTCACTTACATCTCATCTCTCTGGATGAATTCATTTACTGTTTTTCCCCAGGCTTAGTTAATACCAAAGTTAAACTTAACCCATAATTTTCTGTCAAACCAGCAAGGGTAACTGTTTATTCCTGCTCTTTATTACGCCATGAAATCTACTTAATTGGGGTTTTGAGATTACCGGGTTTGCCTGTCTGTCCGTCCGTAAGTCTGTCGTCACTCATCACTATACAAGCCAGACGTTTCAGCCGATTTGGCTCAAATTTTGACTCAATACATTAGGGTAGTGGCATCTCTAAGATATGTATAATTTAGTAAATCTGGTCGACTTTAACTGGGCCATTTGCGGGATCAAAAATTAAACATTAACCAAAACGCCTCACATTTGGCAAACAGGTTAGTGGGAGGCAATTTCAGCAAATTTGGGGGATCAAAAATTAAATGTTGTCCTAATTAGCTCAAATTTTATATAGCAATAACAGGCCAACTGACAAGCTAAAATATCTAGGATTTATCAATTCAACCAGCTTTTACCAATACATAGCTTTTCAGCGTTATCTCCGTTATCGTTATTAAGCTTCTTTATTAAGTTCCTTAGCGTAGCTATAGGTACTTATTGAGATCACAATCATGTCTGTCTGTCTGTCTGTCTGTCTGTCTG